>SNVD02011508.1:0-112276 GCA_013180625.2 Boswellia sacra
CTGTGTGCTTGAAATGCTTATTGGTTTTCGCTTTGCTTTTGATTCCTTGCGCAACATTGAGCACTGAGCTATTATCACTGAGTTATTTGTTCACTTAGAGAAAGTTTATGTAATTTAAATGTTTCTTCAGATTTCAATGAATTCTAGAACTTGTTTGATGCTCACTCAAGGCGAAATCCTAGACTGTGCAACATTGGGGAAATGATTTAGGCCATCTTTGGACCGTTTGAGCCTTAATAGCCAACCTTGA
This sequence comes from Boswellia sacra, assembly GCA_013180625.2. Classification (NCBI taxonomy): domain Eukaryota; kingdom Viridiplantae; phylum Streptophyta; class Magnoliopsida; order Sapindales; family Burseraceae; genus Boswellia; species Boswellia sacra. The sequence continues at coordinate 251 of SNVD02011508.1, forward strand.
CAGAAATTGATCCCTAGTTACCCCTTTGAGCCTCTGTAATCCTTTTTCGTTGTTAACTCACTAAAAGATTTCCAACCTAAAATGATTTTGTTCCAAACAGTCTTTAGTTTACCCTTACAATGAGCATGTAATAACTATGATCATTCACAATTAATTCTAAGCTATAGTTCTGCGTTTTGACGGAAGTTAGAGGAGGTTGGGATGTGTCATGATAGACATGCCAATGTGAGTTACTATGTAGTTTGTAAACCCCCCAAAAATAAGACTAATATAGTACTTATCGTCCACGTACTTACACATGAGGACAATGTGTTGTTTAAGTGTGGGGAGGGAAAGTGTAAAAAAAAAAAGAAAGAAAAAAAAGAACAAAAGAAGAAGAATAAGAGATCTATACCCTTAAGTGTTCTTAAAAAGAGTGAAACAACAAAGTGTGGGGGTTGTAGTTTTCTTTTTTTTCTGCAAAAAAAAAAAAAAAATTGAGTGCTCTAAATAAGTTTGGGGGAGTAACCTGGTGAATTGAAATGAAGTGCCTGTTATAAGGCGTGATCTTTGTTTGGTGTGGTTGAGCTCTACATAGTCTTGAATGATTTATGTGTTTGTGGGTGATTTGAGCCAAATTATTATCCATTATCATACCTTCACCCAAGCCAAACGTTACAAGCTTAATAAAGTCCTACTTGATCCTTGGTGTTGTGCATGTCTACATTAGTGGAGAGTGACTTGAAAAGCAAGCCTATGGAGTTCATTTATACACACATCTTCAATATTAATATGATTCATTTTTATGCATAAACTCATCCGGGTTACAAGTGATTAGGTGAGAATGGCTCTACACACACACACTGAGGAATTGAAGTGAAGCGAAACTAATCTTTCGGATAAAATTGTTGATCAAGTGCATTATTTTGAAGTTTTCCTTGGGTTATAATTAAGTACAATCTTTGAGGCCTATTTGCAAGATGAAGCATTTGTGTGTTTTAATTTTTTGTTGATTCTGTTTCGGTTTAGTTTTATTTCATATTGTCGTAGTTGCTTAGGACTAGCAAAGTTTAAGTTTGGGGGAATTTGATAAGTGTCTATTTATATATCATTTTCATATCAATTCGTCCATGTTTCTTTGCTATATTCCTTGGTATATTTATGTTTTTGTGTGGTTTTGATGTTTGTAGGAGTTTTGGAGCAACTTGCACAAAAATGGAGTAAAACCCTTCATTTTCACCTCTGCTAGTCAACCATCTTCTCGGATTTACTTGTATTGATATACAATGAACCCGATGACATATCATATACCGTTGAAAAGCTCTCGAAGTCTACTTTCATGAGAATTTACGGTTAACTTTATGAATCCTATATCAGATGTACGAAGTTGTATCAAGAAATAGTTAGCTGAGAAGTGTATGAAATATGTAAATTCCATCACATCACTTTGTGAGACCATGTAATAATACGGGGCACTGTAGCAAGTTACTGTAGCAGAGTATTTAAACACATTTTAGGGTTTTATTTTTCATAACTTGAAGAGGGAAAAACGTGGGAGGAGGCTGCATTTCTGGATTTCTCTCATCCCTTGGAGTTCTTGAAGGAGAAAGAAGATTTTGAAAGAGCAGGAACTACAATTCCAAGAAGATTCATCTACAAAGAAGATTTTCAAAGAATTTGCTAAGTTCTTTCTTTCCTTTTCAATTCTGGAATTTCTCTGTATTGTATTTGTTATTCTGATTGAATGTGTGTAACTAAATCTGAATTGGTTGAGGGTGATTTCAAAGCCCTTGATATGGATTTTTTGAGTTGATTGTGTAAGAAATTGTTATCCAATTCTCTAATTGAAGTTGCTTGTATTTTCCCATATCTAATGCTTATGATTGCTTACTGATTGTATTTGGAATGGCCAACTGAATATAATCTGTTGTTGTCTATTGCTAGATTAGAAATCTTGATCCGTAATTGTCATAATTTCCAATCATTAGTAGCAAAATTGTGATCAGAGATTGCAATTGGAAAATACAACCTAGGTTAAATAATCTGAACTTGTGTGATTATTGCTTAGATCAACCTATCTTTCTCATCGTAATGCTTCTATTGAATTAAACTTAGAGAGCTTGTTCTAGGTTGTTTAATGGATAGAGATTAAATAAAGAGCTTGTTTTATTTAACAACAAAGTAAGGAAAGATTGGGATAACAGAGCTTGTTGTTATCTACGGTTGATAACTTCAATGTTGTAATTGGATTACAATTCTATGTTAATTCACAAATTCATATCTTGTGGCAGAGAAAGAACCCTTAACCAAGTGTCTCTCATTGATTTTTCACTCCATTTTACTTTGCGTTGTGTTATTGTGCATTTACATTAATATTTCAATTAGTTAATCCATCAACAAAACCCCCCCATTTATTCTGTTGTTGCTTTTGAATAACAAATTCAATTAGAATCAATCCTCGTGGGAACGATATCTACTTATCACTTTATTACTTGTGCGACTAGTATACTTGCTAGTTTCAAACGCATCATATATCTTCACAAAATTTTGAAAACAAAGGCACACAAACATTCCAATGTCTTATGTTATTTCTACTTATACCAATCTTCCTTATGTCCAAAAAAAAATTTGTGTTGTGCAAGTGTATCGAGCAAATAAAGGCTAGTGGACATATATAAGGCCCATTGCGACCATTTTGTGTTGAGTTTCAGCCTGCAAATGATTAAATATCCGAGTAGTTCTATTTAATCCCCACTTTTTCACTCATCAACCTCCATTTTTATTTTCTTTTCTTTTATGACAATTTTACTCTAATAGAATGTATTAATTAAAGTGGCACAAAAATTTTAAATTTATAGATTTCTTTTCATTTTCTCCGAATTGCACTCAATTAATATATGATATCAATTTCCATATTTATAGTAATATGCAATTGGATTCAAATCATTGACAATCATTCTTCATTGTCCATCCTATTGTTATGTCTACATAGAGAAGTGAGGAACTCAAGCAATAGGTAAATTCACCTTCTTAGTTGTCCAAGGTCCGGTTGAAAGCCATGAATCATAGGAACATTTTGTCAAGTTTGCTTGGTCTACCTTCTTCATTGTGTACTAGTGAATTTCTCTAGTTTGTTGGGTTTACCTTGGTGAATAGAATATAGATTTTATTTTAGGATAATATAAAAACTACCCTTAAGTTTTGCCTTAATTTTAGTAGAGAACGATTATGCATTTTTTATCGATCATATCCCTAAAATTATCACTTTTTTATTAACTACCATTTTATGTTAGAAATTAGACAAACAGACAAGGGTAACATAAGAATTTCATAATTAAAGAATTAAATTTAAATTCAAAATTCCTCAATTAAATTTATCAAAATAAAAAAATAATAAAAATTGCAAAACCATTCCAAAAACTAGTGACATAGGAAGCACCAACATCACCCCAGCATTGCCATCACAACCACCACCTAGCAAAAACCCAGTAACACAATAATCACTACCCTAACATCCCTAAACTAAAAAATTAAAATTAAAATTTCAACTAACTGCACCATAATCTATAGATTGGTGAAACACCCAAACTCGAAAGAGGAAGAAAAGTGGCGAGGATATAGAGCAACCATCGCATATCACAACACCACCACACGTAGCCACTACACATACAACCATACAGCCACACACACATCCACAAAAATATCACAGCGCCACCATACAAGACGAGCTGACAGTCACACAATCAAAGATTTCTTTTGACGCTGGTGAGGCAAGGCCTTGAGCTGGGCAACGATGCTACAAGATATTCTGACATCCCAACTTCCTTCCAGCAATGTAGAGCTTGCTTCCAACGTCTCAGATTCATCCTTCTGACACAATAAACACAGCGACCAACGCGCATCAATTGATTTTTATATCAGATTAAATTTTTCTTAAGGTTAGGGTTCTAAACGGGTTTTACCGTTTCTGATTTGGGAATGGGCTGCGGTTAGTATAGGATTTTAGAATATTCCTATACTGTGACGCCTCCAATCCTCCTCTAATCAAACAACTAGAAAAGTGTTAGTTTTTGCAGTGGATGGTAGTTATGAGTAATATAACTAAAAACAATAATGTAAATCGGAGCAGGATTTTTACATGGTTCGATTATAACCAACCTACATCCACGGGCAACAAGAGTTGCAATCCACTATGTTGTATGTGTTTACACTCGACTTAGGACACTTTACAGTAGTAGACACCCCCTCACTCACTAACCTAATCTATATAAATTTGATCAACCTCAATCACAACCATAATCTTAACTACACACAGTTAAGAATAACATAACACCCATAACTGGTACAGACACATGTAATTACTCAACTCCTTTAAGCTCACACGATTTGTAACAATTAACCAAAGCCTAAAGCTTTACATAAGACATAAAAAAACAAATAAAAGACACACTCAAACTTGCTTTTGCTTTCTCTCTCTCAATTTGTCTTGAATGCGTTAAATCTCTCCTCCAAAAGCTATGAAGATAACTTTATATAGTATTTGACATCAATTGCAATCTTTATCATGATCCTATAGAATCTCAACAAAACTCATAAGGAAAGTTTGAATAATAATCAAACATTATAAGAAGTGATAATATACTCTTCTAAGTAAACTAGAATACTTAAATAATATCATAATCTAATAAGAGATAATTAATGCAAATATAAAACTTCTTATTTCAACTAGGATACTGATAGGTGTCTATTTATGTATTACTTTCATATCAATTTGTCCATGTTTCTTTGCTATATTCCTTGGTATTTTTATGTTTTTGTGTGATTTTGATGTTTGTAGGAGTTTTGGAGCAACTTGCACAAAAATGGAGTAAAACCCTTCATTTTCACCTCTGCTAATCAGCCAATTTCTCGGAGTTGATTGTATCGATATACAATTAACCGGATAACATGCTATATACCATTGAAAAGCTCTCGAAGTCTATTTTCTGGAGAAATTTACGGTTCACGAATTTATGTAATGTACCGAAAGTTGTGATAAAAATGGTATGAGAAGTGTATATTTGTAATTCCACATATCACTGTAGCATGTTATTAAATACGGGGCACTGTAGCAAGTTACTGTAGCAGAGTATATAAATATATTTTAAGGTTTTATTTTCATAACTTGAAGAGGGGAGAACATGTGGGAGGCTTCAGCTCTGGATTTCTCTCATCTCCTGGAGTTCATGAAGGAGAAAGAAGGCTTAGAAAGAGGAAGAACTACAATCTTAAGAGATTTTCATCAAATTTGCTAAGTTTTTCCTTTCCCTTTCATTTTCTGGAATTTCTCCATATTGTATTGTATTTGTATTGTGTCTGAATATGTGTAACTAAATCTGAATTGGTTGAGGGTGATTTCAAAGCCCTTGATATGGTTTTTGTGAATTGATTGTGCAAGAATTGTTATCCAATTCTCTAATTGAAGTTGCTTGTATTTTCCCATGTTTAATGCTTATGATTGCTTGCTGGATTGTATTTGGGTGGCCAACTGAATATAATCTGGATATTGTCTATTGCTAGACTAGAAATCTTGATCCGTAATTGTCTTGAATTTCTAATCATTAGTAGCAAAATTGTGATCAGAGATTGCAATTGGAGAATATAACCTAAGTTAAATAATCCGAGCTTGTGTGTTTATTGCTTAGATCAACCTATCTTTCTTATCGTAATGCATCCATTGAATTAAATTTAGAGAGCTTGTTCTAGGTTGTTTAATGGATAGAGATTAAATAAAGAGCCTGTTTTATTTAACAACAAAGTAAAGAAAGATTGGGGTAACAGAGCTTGTTGTTATCTACGGTTGATAATTTCAATGGTGTAATTGAATGACAATTCTATAGTTAATTCACAAATCCATATCTTGTGGCAGAGAATGATCCCTTAACCAGGTTACTCTCATTGATTTTTCACTCTATTTTACTTTGTGTTGTTTTATTGTGCATTTACATTAATATTTCATTTAGTTAATCCATCAACAAAACCCCCCCATTTATCTATTGTTGCTATAAAATAACAAATTCAATTAGAATCAATCCTCATGGGAACGATATCTTACTCATCACTTTATTACTTGTGCAACTAGTATACTTGCTAGTTTCGAACGCATCAGATACCAAATCCAAACTTATTCCTGTTCAACTAAGATGCTATATCAAAACTTGTCCTATTTTAATTAAAATTCTTCTAATACAAAACATCTGTATAAAATAAATGAGATTAGAAAAATATCCACATTTAATATTTTTATCACATGATGACAAATTACTCATGTGCAATGCACATGTCATGTGTGCCACATCTTAAACCAACAATCTCCCCCTTTGGCTTCTTGTAATGAAAACATCTAAATGTTTTAAAAAATTGCATGAGTATATGTAATGCAACTAAAATGAAACGCATAAACAAATACTATAATGACAACCTAAAAAAATAAAGAAACAACCAAATAACACCAGAAACATCCATACTTCTCGCCCTTGTTTTCTAAACAAGTGTCAAAGTATAAAAGAAAATCAAAATGATAAACAAAACCCCCTCTAACTAAATGTTCACCTCTTTAAATTGTGCATAAATGTGAAAATAAAAATTTTAAAAAAACCAAGAAACTAATTAAATCAAGTACTCATGCAACTGAACAAACTCCCCCTTAAATCAATTTCGCTGACCTGAAATATTTGACACGTCAAAATATACTTAAGAGAATCAAACTGAGTCAGACATAAAGCACTAATCGTAAGTTTTACAAACCATAATTGAAAACAATCGAAATTCACATAACAAAAATATCAGGACCTCATATAATCTTTTTGTAATCAAGCATGTATCAGAGCTGTGAATAAACATCAAAAACAAATAATTTTTCATTATTTTATCACTTAATCCAATTGAATGGTCAACTTGAACATGCTTCTTACACACACAAAAGTTAATCTCAATATGAATTTTCTGAATGAATGCAGTAGCTTTCACAGATGTGTAGAGGTAGCCCTTTTCCATTTGAGTGGGTGACCTCAACATATTTCCAAGATACATTGAAGTTGCTCTCAATGGATGGCTTTCACACATCATATACCGGTAGCTCTCTCTGTATTTGACATGAACTTACCAGCAAAATTATACCAATAAAACAGCTCAAGCATGCTTTAAATATAAATAGACTAATGATGCTACTAGGGATGGCAATTTGACCCGGCCGGGGCCGGGGATCCGGAATTAAACCCGGGGGATGTAATTAAATTTTAAACTTATGTTATGTAAAAATACTTTTAAGTCCTATTAGTTTTTAATTCACACATTTCACCCTTTATTTAAATTTTAGCCCAAGCCCAGTGTGCGTCAAGCCTAGCCCATCTTTAAGGAAGGTATGTAAAAAATTTTTTGCTGCCTCCGGGGTTCGAACTCGTCTCTGTGCATATATGGAAATGACAAGTTACCACTGGACTACAACCCATTTCGCATTAATTTCACTGCACATATATATATATATCTGCCACCGATGTCCAAGGAAATTATGTTAAAAATTTCCTGCAGCCTCTGGGGTTCGAACCTGTCACCCCCCATACTTGGAAATCGCAGGCAACCACTAGGCCACACATTATTTTACATAAAATTTCACTATCACATATATATATACCACATAAAAGAGCATCAGAATTTAAAAAAAATACAACCCGGGTTTTAATCCCGGGTTATTGCAAAACCCAGCTCCACCCGGGGTACCCCGGACCCGGCCCCAATAAAAAAATTTCGGGGAATTTTCAGGGGCCGGGTGTGTATTTGAGGGCCGGGGCCGAGGACCGTCGACCCCGGCCCCGACCTCGGGTTTTGCCATCCCTAGATGCTACAGATATAAACAATATAACTAAACACTATTACAATTCAACTAACTGACAAGTGCCAATGTCCTTTCTCAGTTTTTCAAATCTCTGTGCATCTTAATGCTTATATGAACAGGTCAATTAGATGATTCTCAGGTGAAACATACTCAGGGCAGATAATCTTTAATTCAATAAGTTTCTAAACAATACTTATTGTCATCACTTGTCTGACTGAAAATTTTTAAACACTTTTCATTTCATATCACATGTTTAGAACAAGCACAATCATAATTTAAAGAAACATTAAGTGTAGCAACTTTGCAGTGAGTTTCATGTTTCTTAACGCAAACTTGTTGTGTCTTATGTGCCTGTCTAAACTGACTTGCCTTTTTCTTTAAAAAATTTTGTAATTTATAGAACCTAGGTCTAATGTGACCTTTAACACCACAAAAATAGCAAATAGAAACAAATTTTCTTACCTTTTCTAGATTTGGAATGAAAGAACTCATTGCAGAAGCAAAATCAGTCATATCTTTAGAGCTTGAGTTAGAAGTGTTACCCGAATTTGAAGCTTTAACAAACACTGTCTTTGATGTTGAAGCGCCATTCTTTTCATCATACCCCAGATCATGTTTGATAGAGTTATCACGACATAAACTTTGAATTTGATCAAGCTTTGCTGACCTATCTTGAGTTGATTAATGCACTTGTTTGCCTCATCCAATTCTGTAGTAATTTTCTGGTACATTATGTCTTGTCTGTCACAACAGCTTCTAGTTTTATGATTTTTTTTATCTGCAGATGCTATTTCGCTCTTGAGCACTTCTTGTTCATTCTGAAGAGTTTTGATCTGCACTTTCTGCATCTTCCACATCCCATAGAGTGCATTATACGCCTCCTGAAGTTCTTAATAGTATTCAACATCCTTCTCAGTATCTGACTTATCAATGTCTAATCTGTTCTGTTCTATTACATCAGACACAACATCTTCAAGTATGTCAGATACAACTGTTTGCTCTTCATCTGAAATAGTCCCATTAAATGCTAAAAAAATTGTTGGAGTCTTCTTCATTTGTTTCTAAGTCATCATCACTCCATGTTACAAACAAACTCTTTTTCTTCTTGTAATTAGGACACTCAGATTGAATGTGCCCAAATCTCTTGCATTCATAACATTGAATTTGACATTTTCTCCCAATCTACTCTTGATTTTTCTTTGCAAGCTCTTTAAGAAATTTTCTAACATTAAAGTTCTCTGAATTTTTCTTCTTGAGATTTTTCTTCATATATTTGATAAAATTCTTTGTCAAATGAGCAAGTTCATCATTAGAATCATCAAGGTTTCTGTCATCTTTTTCTTCTTTTTCTTGACTTTAAACCCATCTCATATGCTTGAAGAGATCTAATCAACTCATCAACTCACAACGATTTCACATTATTGCTTTCTTCGATAGCTGTGACCTTAAGCTTAAATTTTTCTGGTAGAGATCTAAGTATCTTGCCAACAATTTTAGCCTCAATATATTCCTCACCAATCATATAAGCAGAGTTAGTAATTTCACAAAGTCTAGTATGAAAATCACTTATGATTTCTTCTTCATGCATAACTAAGTTTTCAAATTTAGAAGTCATAGTAAGCAACTTAGATTTTTTAACCCTTTGAGTACCTTCATTCTTTACCTCAAGGATATCCCAAGCTTCTTTTATAATGGTGCACTTTGAAATTAATTCGAACTATTGAAGGTTGACAGCATTAAAAATAGCATTGATGCCTTTGGAATTCTATCAAGCTAATTGATATTCAGTTTCACTCCACTCATTCTGTGGTTTCTCAATCTGCTGACCAACATCATTGGTATTTGTTGGGGGTGTCCAGCCATGAACAATGCTCATCCACATTCTTTCATCAATTGATTTGACGAAAGCTCTCATATTGACTTTCCAATAAGCATAGTTTGCATCTTCAAGTAACGGCGGTTGAGTGACCAATCCTGTTGTTTTAAATGCTCCATACCTGCAAAAAAAAAAAAATCTGATCTATACTAGAATGTCAGTGTACCTGCTCTGATACCAATTGTTAGTTTTTGCAGTGTATGGTAGTTACAAAAAATATAACTGAAAATAGTAATGTAAATCAGAACAGGATTTTTACATGGTTCGGTTATAACCAACTTACATCTACGGGCAACAAGAATTGCAATCCACTATATTATATGTGTTTACACTCGAGTTAGGATACTTTACAATGGTAGACACCCACTCACTCACTAAACTAATCTATATAAACTTGATCAACCTCGATCACAACCATAATCCTTCACACACTTTTCTGATGCTATTCTTTTTCTATCATGACTATCTTAACTACATACAGTTAAGAATAACATAACACCCATAACTGGTATAGACGCATGTAATTACTCAACTCCCTTAAGCTCACACAATCTATAACAATTAACCAAAGCCTAAAGCTTTATATAAGACATAAAAAACAAATAAAAGACACACTGAAACTTGCTCTTGCTTACTCTCTCTCAATTTGTCTTCAATACGTTAAATCCCTCCTCCAAAAGCTATGAAGATAGCTTTATATAGTATTAGATATCAATTGCAATCCTTATCATGATCCTGTAGAATCTCAATAAAACTCATAAGAAAAGTTTGGATAATAATCAAACATTATAAGAAGTGATAATATACTCTCCTAAGTAAACTAGAATACTTAAATAATATCCTAATCTAATAAGAGATAATTAATGTAAATATAAAACTTCTTATTTCAACTAGGATACCAAATCCAAAATTATTCATGTTCAACTAGGACACTATATCAAAAACTTATCATATTTTAATTAAAATTCTTCTAATGATTTGTGGTACTTTGACAGTAGCTGTTCTAGACATATGACTGAAAATAAACAGTTTTTGAAAAATTTTAAAGCATGCAGGGAAGGAAATGTCACTTATGGAGATGGAGCAAAAAGTAAGATCATTGGCAAAGGCACTTTGAATGTCAAAGGCCTACCCAAATTCCAAAATGTCTTACCTGTGAAAGGTTTGAAAGCTAATTTAATTAGTATTAGTCAGATATGTGATGACAAATATATTGTTAATTTCACACAAAACAAATTTATGGTCTTAGATAATCTTGGTAAATGCATTTTAGAAGGAAATAGATCTTCGGATAACTGCTATTTGGTAAAAATTGCATTTAAAGCTATGATTTCAGATTTGGAATTGTGGCATAAAAAATTAGGTCACCTAAATTACAAAGACTTTGTTAGATTGACTAAGTTAGGTGTTGTAAAAGGAGTTCCTAAATTTGATGACAATGTAAATGAAGTTTGTAGGTCATGTCAAATGGAAAAACAAATTAGAAGTTCATACAAATCCAATCCACATCTTAGCACATCCAAGATCCTTGATTTGCTTCACATGGATCTTATGGGTCCTATGCAAATTGAAAGCATCATAGGTAAGAGATACATATTTGTTTGTGTGGATGACTTTTCTAGATATACTTGGGTTGATTTTATGAAAGAAAAATTTGACACTTTTGAAGCTTTCAAGAATCTTTGTATTAAGCTTGAAAATGAGCAAAACAGGAACATTGGCAGGATAGTGAGAATAAGCAGTGATCATGGCAAAGAATTTGAAAATGTTAGCTATGCTAATTTTTGCAAATATCATGATATTGATCATGAATTTTCAGCTCTCCAAACCCCTAAACAAAATGGCATTATGGAAATGAAGAATATAACTCTTCAAGAGATGGCTAGAGCGATGCTCAATAGCAAGAAGTTGCCCAAAAGGCTATAGATTGAAGCAATAAGCACTGCTTGTTATATTTTAAATAGAGTTTTTCTAAGACCTGGCACTAACCAGACACCTTATGAAATTTTGAAAGGCTAAAAACCTAATTTGAAATATTTTCATGTTTTTGGATGCAGGTGTTACATCTTAAATGACAAAGAGCAGTTAGAAAAATTAGATCCGAGTGATGAAGGAGTTTTTGTGGGATATGCACAAAACAGCAAAGCATTTCGGGTTTACAATCTTCGAACTAAGGCAGTCATGGAATCTGCAAATGTAGTCTTTGATGATCTGGTTGATTATGCAGAATACTTACAAGAGGAAAGCATAACCAACTTTACAGAAGATACAAAAAAATCAGATTCTGACAGCAACAGTAAGAAAGATGATTTAGTTATGAAAGAGGAAACAACTGCTGTTACACAGACACAACAACAAAAACTGACAACTTAGATGTAAACAAAGACTCAAACCGAAATGAAGATGAAAGGAAATATCCAACCACTTGGATTCAAAAAGCACATCCAACCAGCTCTATCATTGGAACACCTAATGGCGTGATGAAAACTAATAGCAAGGTAAGGAATCAGGTAAGGTTTGCATGTTATGTTTCATTAGTTGAACCAAAAAATGTGAAAGAAGTTTTAAAAGAAGACGTTTGGATTCAAGAAATGCAAGATGAACTTAATCAGTTTAAAAGAAATGAAGTATGGGAATTAGTTCCTAGACCAGAAAATGCAAATATCATTGCAACTAAATGGATATTCAAAAATAAAACTGATGAAAGTGGTCAAGTAGTAAGGAATAAGGCTAGGCTAGTAGCACAAGGTTACACTCAAGTAGAAGGCATAGACTTTGATGAAACCTTTGCAGCAGTAGCTGGACTTGAATCAATCAGATTACTACTTGCAATTGCTTATTTGCTTGATTTTAAATTGTACCAAATGGATGTTAAAACAACATTTTTAAATGGCTATCTTAATGAAAAAGTTTTTGTTGAACAACCTAAGGGTTTTGAAGATCCTAAACATCCTGATTTTGTGTATAGATTGTATAAAGCCTTGTATGGATTGAAACAAGCTCCTAGAGCTTGGTATGAAAGTTTGACACATTTTTTGATCAATAAAGGCTATAGAAGAGGCAGCAATGATAAAACTCTGTTTATCAAACATGCATCTAACTATTTTATTGTTGCTCAAATATATATTGATGACATTGTTTTCGGATTAACTAACAAAAGCAAAACTAATGAGTTTGTTAAGTTGATACAGGAAGAGTTTTAGATGAGCATGGTGGGAGAATTAAATTTCTTTCTTGGATTACAGGTTAAGCAAATGAATGATAAGATATTTATATCTCAATCAAAATATGCTAAAAATCTTGTAAAGAAATTTGGGCTTGAGAAATCAAAACTAATGAAAACTCCTATCAGTACTAACTTAAACTTTCAAAAGACAATTCAAGAAAAGCTGTTAGTGCAAGTTTGTACAGAAGCATTATTGGCAGCCTGTTATATCTCACAGCAAGTAGATCAAACTTGTGCTTTAGTGTAGGACTTTGTGTAAGATTTCAAGCAAATCCCAAAGAATCACATCTGGTAGCAGCTAAGAGAATCATCAGGTATGTACATGGAACACATGATTATGGTATATGGTTTTCTAAAGATACAAATAATTATCTTGCAGGGTTTAGTGATGCTAAGTGGGCAGGAAATATAGATGACAGAAAAAGCACAACAGGAGGGTGTTTTTATCTTGGTATTGACTTGGTTTCTTGGCATAGTAAAAAGCAGAATTTTATTTCTTTGTCTACTGCTGAAGCTGAGTACATAGCAGTAGGAAGTTGTTTCACACAACTTCTGTGGATGAAGCAAATGTTGAATGATTATGGTATTGAACAGAAACCTATAACTGTGTTTTGTGATAATACCAGTGCTATAAATATTTCTAAAAATCCTGTTCAGCATTCTAGAACAAAATATATTGACATAAGATACCATTTTATAAGGGAACTTGTAGAGTCTAAGGTGATATACATTGAACACATCTCTACTAATAAACAGTTGGCTGACTTGTTCACTAAGGTATTAGATACGACAAGATTTGAGAATCTAAGAAAGGCCTTAGGCATTTGTCAGTTATCTGAATAAATACTGTTTGCTGTTATGTTAATTGTAGCTGCAATATCATAAGTTTTCTTCTAATTTAGCATTTATGAGCTGCAATATAAAAAATTGTGTGAATGATAAGATACTGGGTTAAAATAGAAAATACAGAGAGGGCTAGCAATATATGATGTGTGAAAGCCATCATTGAGAGTAACCTCAGGGTATCTAAGAAACATGCTGAGGTCACCCACTCAAATGAAAAGAGCTACCTCTGTATTGTGTGAAAGCTACTGTATTTAAAAATCTAATAGGATTAAAAAATGTGTAAAGAAAATTTTTCACATCTCAATCAGTTGAAAAGAAAAATGAAAAATAGCTTTCATGTGAAAGTAATAAACAGCTCTGAAATATACTTTCTTAGAATTATTCATATGATGTTCAAATATTGTTGTTATATTAAATTTAACTATTTTTTGTTATGTTTTTCATATCATATGATGCTCTTTGTGCCAATCCCAAATTTGATTTATCTTGTGTGTCTATGTGTCAAAATGCCATGTCAGCTATATTGAATTGAGGGGGAGAAGTTTCAGTGGCGGTAATCCTAACTCTATTAGAATTCCTTATTCTAATGGAAATCAAATTTTGAATTCTTATTCATTAATGACAATTATTAAGTGGTTTTGAAAAGGGAATCAAAATTAAATTTTGTTGACAACAAAATAATTTTAAATTCAGCCTAGTATATTACGAGAACAGTTAGGTATTACTGTTCATACTATACTCCAACTACAGTTTCGATACTTTCTCTCTCGTCTTGTTGTTCTCTCTCTGTTCTGAGAAACTCTTGCAGACTTGAAATCCTAACAATGGTGACCGCCTTAGAATCTTCAAAAACACACAATTCCTCATCTTCACAGAACGACTCTAGTTACAATAGTAGCAATAGTGAACAGTCGTCTCATTCACAATAGCCTCAAGCAGAGATTCTGATTGATCCTACTATGAGCGAAGATGAATTGATTTCGGTGAAGAAGATTAAAGACAAGGTGAAGCCAAAGTATAACAGGTTTCTCACGGCGTCGTCAAGCAGAAATTCTTAAAGTACACCTCAAAAAGGAAATTGCAGATGGAAAGGCCAGTGAAATTGACTGACTTCAACAACTATGGTCTGAGTGAGCTTCTTGAGTCTATATACTGGACTCGTACGATAAACAATTTCCTACCCTCTATGAAGTCATTAATTCAAGAATTATATGCCAATATCTCTACTTCAATTGATGATCCGAAAAGCTTTCATTATCATAGTGTGTATTGTAGAGGAAAATTTGTGAAATTCTCACCTAATGTTATAAATACATTCTTTGATATACCAATAGGAAGCTTGCAATTGTTGGATAAGAATTTTGATATGGCTGTAGTGATTAAAGAATTGACTGGTATATGGGACATAGAATGGAAACCGAAGGATGGAATTGACCAGTAATATCTCAAAAAGAAGTATATGGTGATGCATAAGATTGCATGATTTAACTGGTTTTCCTCATCACACCAAAACCAAGTCAGTGAAGATCGAGTGAAGTTTTTTGTTCTGTTTGGGCACCAATAGACCTATCACTTTTAGCTTGCTAGCTTATAGATTTATTGTTTAGATTGCTCTCTACAAAATCTGACTATCACTTGCTGGCTTTTCCTTTTTTAATTCAAGCAAATTCTAGCACAGAATGGTATCCCTATAAGTCCCAAAGAACATACTGAAACTTTGACCAATTCAATCACCAAAGATTTTTTACATAGGTTGCATGATAAATCTAACCTCCCTACACCAGAACCAAAACCCAGGAGTCCGAAAACATCCTATGGGCAATGTAGAAGAACAACTTGCTATGATAAATTCTGTTTTGAATGATATTGTGCATGATCTTAAAGATATCAAGGCTAAACAATCTGTTTTGGAGGCCAAACTTGCAGGACAATCTGGTACTGCAGAAGAACCATAGCCCATGGAAACTAACAATATGGTTCTTGAGAAGTCTGCAGAGCACATACCAGAACCTGATGCCCCAATGCCTGAAGAAGCTGAGCCACTAACTGCAGAATATCCAACTGAACAAACTGCTATTGAGACAGACATAACAGCAGAGAAGAAGCGAAAGAAAAAGAGATTCAAGACAACTGCAAAGGGATTAAAAGCAAAGAAGAAGATCAAATTGGTGAAGAAGCCATCTGATAAGAGGAAGAAGAAGATTGACTTAGTAGCTCCAAAACTGAGGGATGAGTCTATGTCAGATGAACCACCACAAAAAGAACCCGAGATGACATTGCCTTTACCACTTGCTGAGGAAGAACCTCATGTTTCTCCAGTCCCTGAAGCAGAGCATCATGATTCTCCACCATCAACAACGTCACCACCACCTGAAGCCACAACCACATCACCTACAGCGCAACCTGAGGACGAACACATTCAATAACCCCCCCCTGCTATAGATACAACTGCACTAGCTACACCTTCACCATCTACAATTGCTGAAGAGTCACTGGTACCTTCTCCACAACCTGTTGTTGAGTTGCAGATAACAGAAACCAGTGTTGAACGTCTTGAAAAGGAGATCCGCAAAGTTGTAGCTGAAGTTACTGCCACTTCTTTTGAGACAATTGAAGCACAACCTGCTTCTGTGCCCACTGAGCAGCCTACACCAACTACTACTACCAAACGGTACAAAATGAAGGCTGGCAAGATTAAGAAGCACTCTGGCAGTTCCTCTTCCCCACCTATTCGCAAGTCTCCAAGGCTGCGTTAGTTTTTGACAACTTGTCATGAAACCAATGGGGAGAAGGAGGAGTTTCTATTATAACTGTTCTATTTGTTATTTAATAATTCTGTTTAATATTTTGTTGATCTCCTCCAGGGCAGTATGTAAGGAGAATGGGGGTGTAAGGCATGTTTATGCTTTGGATGCATTAGAATTATTTTTGGTTGTGTGTTATGTATTTTTTATCTACCTATTTCATTTGATGTATGTTTTTTATTTGCTCTGATCATGACAATGGTTGCAATGTTGTTTGACAAGTTTGTCACCCTCAATTTGTGTTATTTTGCAGGATCTACATAATCAGACATTGTTCTGTTATGTGTTTTATAACTGCATACTATTGTTATTTCTATAAGCATGATGTTTATATTTGATCGATCATGATTGCTTACAGTTATGACTGACTTATCTATATGAGTTTTTCGTTGATCAGAAACAGTTTGGTGTTTTCATCACAAGTTGCCAAAAAGGGAGAGATTGTTGGTGTCAACGTGCATGGCCATGCACATGATATTTTTATCCAACTTGTGATAAAACAAGAATATTATATGATTTATTATTTTACTGTTTCTAGAAGTATATTTTAGGAAGTATTTGATTTATAATCAATATCTTATTAGAATAGGACATTATTTAATGTATCCTAGTGAAAATAAGAGAATATTTATTTGTGTTCTAATTCCTTTAGGAGTTATATTTTTATCACTTCCTATTATATTTGTCTTTATCCTAATGAAAGTTTGATTAGGATTTTTACAAGAATCTAAAGAGATTTTGTTCAGACTTCCCACTATATATATTGTTATTTTTACATAAAATATAGATGTTGGTTGTGTGAAGTTTATGTCACGGCATTCCAGAATTGAAAGGAGAGCTTCAACGCAAATTTGAATGTTTCATTGATTTGATTTTATGAGTGTTTTATTCATGTATGAGAGGTTGTAATCGTACATGAATTGTTGATTAGGTCTGTGTGAGTTGGTAGACACTTGAGAGAACTTGCGAGTTAACTATTTATGTAATTCAGTGTCCGATATCGTGGTTATGATATACTTAATAGTGTGTTATTAAGTTATCTGCGATAGAGAGTGAGAAGTGTCACTAGAGTTTAAGATCTTGGCAAGATTTTGTTTTACGAAGATTAGGTTAGTGTGTGAAAGTGAGTCAGCACTGTAAACGATCCTAAAGATTGTACAAACAAGAACTTAGTGAATTATAGCTCTATAGCTGTCCATGGATGTAGGTTTTATAACCGTACTACGTAAATTCCTCCTATGTCGATTTACATTACAGCTTACTGTTATAATTCTTATAACTGCCTACTTCTAGAACTTACAATATGAAAGTAAAAATAACACATAAATATTAACAATTTAATCATGTTTGGAATTTATTTATTTAACAATGAAATTTTTTTAGGTGGAGTTTTTAATTAAAAGAACATCAATAAATGGTAAAATTCTTCATCCTTCAGTTCATCTCTAATACTCTTTTAGAGTCTTTATTTAGGAGAAGTATTGTGGTATATATATATATATATATATATATATATATATGAAGAAAATAAAGTTATTTATAAAATTAAGACATTTTTTAAGTAGAAAATAATAAGTAGGTTTTTTTGGGTTAAAACTACGGGACAAATAGTAGAGCTGGCAATAATGTCGTTTCGTAGTCATGTCATGTTAAATTATATTAAACCAAGTCCGATCCATTAACTTATTGGGTTTAAATCCTAGAACCCAAACCCTACTGTTCACTTAACGTGTTACTCGAATTCAATCAATTTCACCCGTTTTTTATTATAAAGTTAGACAACAATACGTGTAATATGATTTGTATGAATTCTAAACATAAATATAACTAATAGTTTATACATTTAATATCTAACAAATATTTTAAAATTTACTTGAATATCCAAATTTAATATAATACAAAAATTTGTGTCAACATCATTCAAAGATCCATGTAAAGTATTTTTAAGATAAAAAATTAAAAATTGTTCAATTATTGAACGACTACTGAAAATGAAATAGGACAGCCTATAAGTTTTTTCTTGTATTTCTCATCAAAATATTATACCATTACACACCCAAGAAAAAATACTATAATTTTATTTTACCATATTTTTTATGTACTATAAATAAATTTACTAAATTATCCATAATATTAATGAGTTAAACGGGTGAAACGATTATTTATAGGATAAACCCAAACACGATCCAATATCAAACGAGTTTTATCATGTTAACCCATTAACGACCCGATCCGATAACATTAGATCCAAAACACGTTTTTATCGAATGAGTTCGTATTGTATTAACAGGTTGTATAGAATTTGTGATGCTTGACAAATAGGATCACTTTTTAATCATAGTAGTTCCACTAAACAGTCAGATCCATACAACTGAGGCAACACAAATTTAAGAGTGGCTAAAAATGAGAGAAAATTAAATAAACAAAGTAGAACATGTCTATCCAATGGCTTTGTAACAAAGTAAATTGTATCTATTCGATTGGATAAATTGGTTATATATTTAGAATTAGAGTGATGCTATTTGCACCCCACCTAACAACTAAATAATCCCATCTTTTAGTTTGAAGAGAAAAAATTGTACACAAAAGTAAATAAAGTACAATTTTTTTTGCACCCTATCAACAATTTGAAACTCCTAGATTTGCATATTTATGTTTCGGTTGTATGTCTTTAAAGATTGTTCGATTCTACCATCCCATCATAACATTTTAAGTTATAATTAAGTTTTTGTAAAGGAATGTAATGGCCTGGTGGGTTTTCAAGTTGATCTTGATTTATTAATTCATTTCTTTTTTTCCATCCTTGTGCATCTATATAAATTAGAAATATCGTGTCATTCGCCCAAAAAAAAAAAGAAAAAAAGAAATCATTTCTTCAGTTGTCAAGAGCATATCACGGATTGACTGTCTAGTGCAGCAGGCTGTGAACTTGATTACTTGCTTCATGACAAATATAGAATGAAGCCCTCAAAAATAATCTAAGAAACTCAGAGGTTCGGAAGGGGATGCTAAAAGAACTGGCAAAAATACTCTCTCTAATGTTCAAATCTAGTAGAAGTTGAAAAAAATCTATACAACTGAAACATTTTTTATTTCAAATTCTTAATGGGGTATACAGATAGAAATAAAATCATATTCTTTAATTGTTTATTTTTATCTAAGATTCCGTCCAGAGATGGTGATATTTAGTTAACAATTGGGGTGTAAATAGTATCACTCTAATTGTTCAAAAAGTGACAAAAACTGTTCTCTTGCTTAGGTTGTTGCAAACTTTAGAGCCCATTTTCAACCATTGAGAGTTGCAATCGACTATTAGGCCTGCCAGTGTAACCTCTTAACTCTTTTTTGTTTTTGGTTAACAGATGATTTATGTGGGGAAATTAAGAGTATTTTCTGATTGTGGGGGGAAATAAAAGTGAAACTAACTAATGAAAAAAGCTGTAGTTTAAAAAGACCTAAAATTGGCATAAAAGTAGTGCATAAGCTACAACATTGGATGAAGACCCTCTAAACTTATTGATCTAAATCTCTTTTGGAAATGGATGAACATAATTTGAGCTCATCTCCTTTCCATCAACAGACATGAAGACCTAAAGGGGAAAATAGAAGTTTGATCTAAAAAAAATTAAGCAGAAAAACTTCACTTAACGTTTGATCCCCAGTTTCCAGGATATCTCAAAATTTTTCCCTACAGGAATTTCAAGACCCTTGACCTCTACCATCACACACTTCTGCTTCTCTTCTCCATCTTCCACCTCAGGGAGGTACTTATGTTCTGAAGTACTAAATTCTATTTTCGAGACATCATTCACAGGGTTTCCATTAATCTCAAGGGTATCTTGAGATGATTGTCCAGTTCCATCTAATCCCAACACGGTGACCTTCTCAATTATCCAACCCTTATCCAAAGCAAACTTGCTTTCCTGAACTTGAGACCAAACCTTCACACTTCCCTGACTCACTGACGCATAGAAATCAATGTATGTCGACTGCCCATTTCCAAGTTTCATTTCAGGAAGCTCATCTTCATCAAGGTAAAGGTTCCCTTTCGCTTGTCCATCAGCTGCTCCTGCTGGGAAGGTCACTATGAGGGTAAAAGGGGTCATTCTAGCATCCTTAGAAATCAGTCCTCCTTGCTGCATTGGCAGTATGGTATTCTGATACAAATGCACATTAACAACATGAAGGGGGGCATCAAGTGTAACATATTTTCCACCTTTTGACACAATGGTTTGTGTTGCATCAAATAAACTGTACCAAGTACCCGGGGGGAAGAGTGCTTTAACATTCGTTTTTCCCTGCTCAAGCACTGGAGAAACCATGAGACTGCTCCCTAGTAAGAACTGGGTGCTCAATCCGTAACAATCAACATAGTTTGGGAATGAGAAGAAGAGTGGCCTGGCAATTGGGGCTCCAGCAGTATGAGCTTCATAGTTCAATGTGTAGAGGTAAGGAAGTAGTCTATACCTCATACCCAAAGCATTTCGGGCAGATTCTGCTACCGACTCCCACTGATATAATTCCTGTCTTGGTGAATAGAAATTTGCATGATCCCTTGAGAACGGGTAGAATGCACCCAGTTCTATCCATCGGTTACAAAGCTCTTCTGTGGGGGCAGGATAGAACCCACATATATCTGAACCAACCATTGGCACCCCAAATATGCCAAAATTCAGCATGGTAGATATAGAATATTTTAAATCTTCCCAAGTGCCCTTATTATCACCTGTCCAATGTGCAGCATACTTGCCTGAACCAACATAAGTGGAGCGTGATAATATAAATGGTCGCTTGCCTTCAAGTCCTAGAAGGGCCTTGTGTGTTGCAACGGCCTGAGAGAATCCATAAAGACTATGTGCATCATACTCCAAAACCCCATTGTAGTGATATGCACTAGTGGCAATGGTTTTGAATCCTATTGGCACCTGCAATCCTGAAGCATTTATCTTGTAAGGTGGATCATCCCATCTTGTATTAGTAATATTTTTGCAGTCTAAGCAACAGACCCAACCAGGCCCAGACCCAGTTGGACATTGCTTGCCCTTTGGTATTTTACAAAGTCCAGAACAAAAATTTGAAGCTTCGTTCATGTCAATCCATAAGCCATTCACAGGAACAAGCTCATGAAAACGGCGAATTTCATCGCCCCACCATTGGACAGTTTTGGGGTTGAGGAAGTCAGGAAAGTTGACAGCCCCTGGCCAAACTTGAGCTAAGTAGGGCTCACCCTCATACTTGATGAAAACATCGTTGGCAATACCTCTTTGGTAGACACCATAGCTAGAATTAACTGCAATTCCAGGGTCAATAATGACGATGTACTTCATGCCCATGCTGTGTATTTTGTCCAGGAATGCCAAAAGCTTAGGACGAGGATAGTTGGTGGGGTTGAGAGTGAAATCCTTGTGCCCATCCATGTGATCATCATCATTCCAGATCACATCAAGGGGGATTTTAGCCTTCTTGTAGTTCTCAACAACGTCTTCAACCACAGATAGGTTGTGGTAACCCCATCTACACTGGTGGAATCCTATAACATAATATTTGAAAGACCAATTAAAATGATATTTAATTATTCTTCACTTCCCACAACAAACAATTTTACCAGAAAACGTTAAATGAATGCACTGTCCAGACCATGATGCAAATATCCAGCAATTAGTAGTAGAAACTGGGGTAAAAAGGCAGTTTTATAACAAAGAAAGGGTCCAAACAAAGTCAGAAGTTCTATTACGATAAAAATTGGGAGCGAAGATCAAAGACCTGGTTAGGGGGCAGATGCAAGAAAATATGGTACATGTCTACTTAAAAACATTTAAAAGCTGAATAGAACAAAATACAAGTTCCTAGTACCTGGGGTTCTGCCAATTACAAGCAGTTTTAAACTACATACTCCTTTAGCTGAATTGAACACATATATTGGAGCTACTCTGATCTATAAAATTTAATTATGAAGTATGACAATAGCGTAAGAAAGACCAACTATAATGATTAATCTTTTATATTTCCACCTTTTTTGTGAAAGATGACTATGCTATGCAAATTTAAAGGTGGCAGGAGAAAAGTGAAACTCTTGCTGGAAAAAGGATGTATTTATATCCAAACTTGTCTTTACATAATTAGGAAAAGCAATGCAAAAAATAATCATGATGTCAGTCATGAGTTATTCTTTAAAAAAGAACAGGGAGAGAGGGAGAGAGAGAGAGAGAGAGAGAGAGAGATAGGGAGACTATGTAGCATTGATCGATGATGAAAACAATGGCAAGGAGTCATCCTCTTATCCTCAACTTACTCCAACTGTTAGACAACTAGTGCTGTCTCATTTCCTTTGAAATGAGCTAGCAACTTGACAGATGTCAGGACACATCACCCTTTTTATTAGTCCAGAAGATTAACATGACAGAATGTAATGCCCACAAGTAAACTCAATGGAAAAAAATACCTTTCTACCAAACAAAAAAAAAAAAAAAAAAAGATCGCTTTTTTAATTTTGGCCAGCCATATCCTTGTGACAAACATTTAAACAACCAAGTGCCAATGCCAACATAGTCGCTGACATATAATTTATTCTATATGAAATTTTCTTTCACTCCTACCAGGACTTTATGAACAGCCCCCAGATCAAGAAATGAACTGAACATAACTACAGGTCTCTACACTGCACGTTAGATATGAGGCAATATATGAATTTTATGAGTGCAATCTGAGCTAACATGGTTATTCTCTATTCTAAAATCTTGGACTTAATATTCATCTATAATGTAGCCATAGCTATTCAAATCAAGAGGACAACAACAATGCAGTGTATCCCCCCACAATTGCAGAAAGGCACCGTCACAAAACACGGCTCTAGTAGATCCCAGGATTTGGCCCATATAAACAAATGTTAATGGGAATGTCCATCTAGTTTTAGCAAGAAGTAGGACCCAACAAAGAAATTACCAGTAACATTGTCATAAATATTGGAGATTGATTGTTCAATTTCCAGCTCATGTAGGGAAGATGATATTTAGAAGGACAGAAGATCATATAAAATCATCTAGTATTTAGTCCTTTTTGGGGTCCACTAGCCACATTTGAGGTTTCTGGCTTGCAAAATTAAGCAAAAAAGCAGAAAACTTCGACACTTGAGATACTGAACTTTAGACTTTGATTTTATCTACTTTGTGGACCTTAAGCACCAGAATTCACTTTAATCATTTATAAAAGGAAAAGCTTTTCGTAGATCTAAAAGTTGTCTCCAGAACCAAAAAGGCTAGAGCTAAACTCAACAGATGTTCATGTAGTATTGCAGATAATTTTTTTTTTCGTTTTATTTAATAATGAAATTATTGATGATTACACCAAGGAAGAGAGGGCTTTAAGCAAACATGACAATAAAGTTCTAAAAGGAAGAGGGACCAAACCATCACCAATCTAAAGTTTGAAAAAAAACAAAACATCCCTATCTCACATCATAACTCAAATTGTACACGTGTCTGTGGCGATTAGCAAGTAACACAATCAATCCAACATTTGCCCGCATACCAACTCACTCTGGTGGTCCTCATATGTTATCATCATCTCACAAAAAAGGATATGCTATTGAAAGCTTCTTTTTTTTTCTTTTTTTAAATAAGAAAATATGGAACTAATGCCATGATTATAGAAAATATGGAGTTTGTAATGCAATTGAAAAGTTGCCCTTTAAACAGCATTTTATTCATTTATTTGACTAAGTCAATACCATCTCTCTCCTAGATATTCACTAACTTGCCATTCGATAGGAACAAATGTAAAATAACCATCATGATCAGAAAAACAAAGACCAAAGAAAACAGAGGTCAGTAACTTGGATTCCTATTAGCGTATTTGGGATTACATTGACACACCTAAAACTATTTTCAAACAGTGAATAGTGTTTCTATTCTATGATTATTGGCTAAAAAGAAAAAAGAAAAAAGAAAAGCACCACTTTTTATATCCAAAAAAAAAAATTCATTACTTGTACTTTTTCAAGAGAGAGGAAGAGGATAGATACTTTTCTTTATTTTCGCGAAAAATCCCTTGAAATACTTGACTGGTGCTTGAAAAAACCAACACTAAATAAGTAGCTATGTAAACAAAACTTCTACATAAAACGTGACTCTACAAAAAGCACACACAGGTATCTACAAGGGGGCAAAAGTAATGCTTACATATAGGACCGCTCCAAGCTACTAATTTCGTATAAAGGGCACTGATGATGGAAATAAAACTAAAATGTAAAGCAAAATGCAATAATAGAGAAAATAAAATAGAGGTGAGAAATAAGAGAAGAGATACCTAGAGACCAGTAAGGCATGGGAGCAGGTCTGCCAATAAAAGCAGTGTACTGATCAACAACAGCAAGAGGTGAAGGACCAGCAAAGAAGTAAAAGTCGAAAACACCCCCAATGACCTTGTATGTCAAAGAAGTCCCTCTGTAGAAAACATCCATGCCATTGCTGTTAAGCAGCAGAACAGAATGAGCATTGGCCTGACCATTCACATTCCTAAGATCCATATAAACAGGATGAGAACCATAAAGATCAGTGTTAAGATTAATGGCAGATACATCAGTTGTGTACAAAGTGTAAGGATCATTAGGGTAGAGCTTGATCCCATGAGGTTGTGTGTTCTCTCCCAGACCGTAAAGAGAGGCATCTTTGGGTAGTTGAGTGGAGATTTCAAGGTACTGGTCTTTGAACACCATTTGACCAAATGGGTCAGAAGAACCAGAGCTCGTATTGAAAAGGGTCTGCCCATTTGATTTCCTTTTCACGGCAAAACTAAATGGGTCTGCGGTGAACTTAAAGATGAGCTCATTGCTCGAGTATTCAGAGACTGCAAGAGGGTTTTGATTTTTATTTTTTCTTGATCTGGCAATGCTTTTGGTAAGTGCAGGAGGCTGCTCTCTTGGCAACAGATCGCAGGGGACTTCCCATCTTTTCTTATCTGCATCGGTTATATGGACTCTTAGACGATCATCAGTCTCATGCCTGTCAGCCAAATCAATTTCTTTTAGCATAAATAAGCGAGTGAGCATATATAACATAACATAAAAACATCTACTTACTTGACATATAATTGCAAAGAAGGAATATCTGAGCCGTAGATTTTGTTCTTCTGCTTGACTTGGAGATAGCCGAGAATGCCGCCATCCGGGGTCTCTTCAACAGAGATCAAACGGTAGCCTTGACCAATCTTGGCGGGAGCAGCAGCAGCAGCAACCGCCAAAGCCAAAATGAGAAGGGGAAGAAGGAGAAGAGACGGAAATGACATTGCTTACCGGTTGATGACCAGTAAGTAAGTAAATAAGCAAGAAGTAGAAGCAGCTCAGCTGGGCAGTCAGAGTGCCATGGGAGCTCGATATATAAAAGGAGGAGCGGGCGAGCAGAGCAGCAAAGAAAGAGTGTGAAGTGAGAGGCATTGATTGGATACATGTGAGGTGGATGATGCACGTGATTTGATGATGTGTGTGGGGACACTTTTGCTGCTTATCACTGTTTCTTTTCTTCTGCTTTCTAGTTTCTACCTTAACATGGTCCCACATTCTATACCAGTCTATGATTGCGCTAAGTTTTTCCCGAATATCTTTCTATATTAAATTACTTTCAACCCTAATCCTATCCTACCCATTTTCAGCCTTTTATCATTTTAATAACTTTTATAATAAAAGGATATATTAAAAATTAATCAAAATTAACTTTTGTGATAACAGATATAAAAAAGAATTTGAATGAATTTTAGTTAAATTTTAACTTGTGTCGTTTAATAATATTTATCATTTTTTAATGCATACCTAAAATTGAAGGTACTTAAATGAAAAAACAAAAAAAAAAGAAATTGTGATTGTGACCTATAAGATAGTCCACCTCAAGATTTTCTTGCAAATGTTTGCTTTATACTCCCATTATTTTTAATAATCAAAGTTTATTTAAGAGTTGGTCCATGTATAGGCTTAAAGTTGAATACTTTAAATTGTATTCTATAATCTTTTTTTTTTTAATAGATTGCACTTATATCAAATCTCCTTAAGTTACTGACTTTAGCTATCTTCACACGTTCTATCTACGTAGACTATGTGAACCGTTGATGACCAATCAGAACTAGTTAGATCGAAATGGAACATTTGAATATTGTAGGTGGCAATGCAGACAATAAAACTAATGGATATTGATACTAAAGAAGACGAAACGAAGCCGTAACCGTGATTCTCGGAGTTTCAATCCCAAACCGCACTCCAATCAACGGCCACCAATTTTCTTCAATTGTTTTTCAAAATCCTATTTACTATTCTTTGATTTTCTCCTTAAATTGTGGTAGGCTGACCAGCTACTTCAAACTTCTACCCGGATTTATAAAGATAACCTAATATTTATAATATATATTATACAAGTTACAATTTTTTTTTTATTTTTACAAGAATATTGCTGATACTTGATTTCATTGGATTCTAAAATTTGACGTGGTACATATATCTAATCTTTTAACTGTTAATTGGTTTGATAATATTACTAATAATAAGGAACTGCTAGATACTAGATTTGTGACATTATCAAACCAATATTAGTCCTTCTTACTATAACCATATCATTATTTGGATGAGTATTTAAAAAAAATTAAAAATAAAAAGTCGTCGTAAAAATATAAAACCACTTAAATTTGAAAGTAGACATGTGAATAAAAGTGATAGGTCTTGATCAAAGACCATTTACTTATAAAAGGCCGAAATCCCAAGTCATCAAATGATACATTAGAAAATGAGTAATATTATTCATACAAACTATTTTTACAAACTCTAACATACAAACTGATGTGGCATCCCTATATGATCGCCACATCACCCATGTTAATATATATTTATCAAATCACTGTATTTATTTATCAAATCATGCTCTATCACGTCTGTTTGTATGAGTGAGTTTGTATAAATAGTTTGTAAGAGTAGCATTACTCTTAGAAAATACATTAGAGAAGTTTGCTTGCATTTTGGTCATTAAAATAATAAAATTATCTCATTTAGGCATGATATCTAAAGAGATAAATAAGAATAATTATTGAACAAAAAAATAATCGAAGTAGAATCAATCGAGGAACTTTATAGATATAATATTACATTCAGGAGACACACAATTCTTGATCCTTGATTAATTTTCGAGACAATATTATAGAAATTTAAAAAGTCAGAAGGAAACATAATCAATAAAAGCCTAGTTTAGTTGGAAGGGTGGATCAGATGAGATGAGAGCAGACTGAGGAGAAAGCCGAGACGAGAAATGAGAGTCGGTGGTCCCAAATAAACATCAAATTTTAATAACTATTGGAATTTGGGTGACTAATAAATAAGATTGGACAGACAAAACTGCAACATTTGTAGTGCGAAAGATAAAAGCACGGTCCAAAGTATGATTTTGTCTAATAGTTAAAATATATGCCCTCGTGACCCTTCTTAAAATATTTTCACTGTCTTTCCGTTAGAATCTTTTTTGTTCTCTTTTTCTATACATATATATTATCTCCTGAAAATGTGTATCTTGACCACTGCGTTTCCACGAAGATAATAAATAAACATAACTAGCTTTGGATTCTAGCTTTTGGATCTACCGCTCCCCCTTCTTGGCCTCCAGCTTATAACTATAATCAAAATGCTTTGTGCCATACAAAACCCAAAAAAATCTTTTATTTTTTAAGGAAATTCTAATAAAGATCTAATCGGCTTTCTGTAAATTTTAAGAGTTTTTAATATTTATAGGATAATTATGATATTTCTTAGAATTTTAAAATATGTAATATTAATCAAAAGACAAAAAGACAAAAAATTAAATTGTGAAATTCTGAGTGCGGATTATAGCGAAGTAGAGTTAGGTTCATGTGGTGGTTAAAAAAATAAAAATATTTTGTCGGTGAAGGCGGAGGTCGTATTAAGACATAGATGGCCCATATGCTCAATTATAAAAGGCAGTCCATGTCCGGCGGTGCGCTACTTCAATATTATTTTTTTCCTAATATTTTCTTTTCAATTGTATAATTTTTGGTTCTTATATTTGTTAAACAAAATAAGGTGATAAAATTAATTTTATAAAACTGACCGAATCAAATCGATGTATAACTACTTAAAGAAATAATATATATACACACACACAAAATTTATTAAAATCTTATTTATATGTGGATCAATAAAATCATGGATACAATAAAATTTAGGAGAAGTCCACAAACACCTCTTAGATTTAGCAAAACTTGTCAGTTAAAGATAGGTAAATTTTAAACCGATAATTTAAATCCTGATTTTAATTTTTGCTAGATTTGATGGAGAGTAATTTGGATATTTGATAGAAAAAATCACAAAACTCCCTTTAGGTTTCTTGAAAAATTTCCTAATCACTTTAGATTTCTAAAAGTCTCAAATATTTTTCATTGTTATCAATCTTTATCAAGTTTTTTTTCTGAAATAATTATGAATAAAATTAATAACATATATATTAAATAAATATAATAAAAATAATTAATAATTTAGTATAAGTATTTTTATTAAAATAAAAAATAGAAAAGTCCACCTTGTAATAATTCAAGATAAATTTTGTTAATTGACTATTGTGGTAAATAATTAAAACTCTATGAAGGTAAAAACTTATTTTGCTATATGAGGAATAGTATTAATAATAACTTTTTTCTTTTTTATGGATTTTTTCTCTTTTTTATTATAAGAATTACAAGATTGAGAATGATTTTTTTTTCTTGCAATTTCTAGCAAACAATTACAACGGATTTTTCTATAATTAAAAAAAATTAACAAAATTATTTATACTCAAGTACTAATATTATACCTATTTAATATGTGCTCTATTATATTTTAAATTGATATAATCTTTTTTATAATAAATTTAGAGAATAATTTCATAAATATATTAATTTTATTAATATAATAATATAAAACTTCATATAAATTGATGGTAAGAGAGGTATGTGATATTTTATAAACTTAAGGTAGCTACGTGGAATTTCAAGAAATCTCATTTGTACCTTTTTTTATTAAATACCAAAATTGTCATTTATAAAATTAAAATTAGGGACTAATTTATCAGTTTGAAGTTTGACTATCCTTCATTGATGTTTTATCAAACTTCAGGGGTGTTTGTGGACTTCTCTTAATAAAATTCTAAATTACAAAATTCAAGATAATATCATGTTTAATTTGACATGCGGTATGATACCATTTCTTTTAAATCAAATACCATTAGATTTTGCTCATTAAAAGATTACAACTGAAATCATAGCAGTATTACCAAGTGTTAAAAGTCCCAAAATTCAACTATTTCATTATTTTAACCTCTCCTTATTATTATTATTATTTTTTTAAATGAGAAGAGATTGCATACATCCCTCATATACAAGATAATGATAGCAAATGTTTGGTACATTATGCTCTATAGTATTGTACTTTATTGTATTGCATCACATTATAGTTACACTAAAATAAAAAAAATATTTAAGTAATTTAAGTGTTTTTTTTTATAGATATGATGTACTTGATAACACTAATGTATAAATTTGTTATTGTACGATACCTTCAAACTAAATGTAAGTGATGCTGATTCGTTGAATACTTGTATAATTATATTGAATAAAATATTACAAATTAATATAATATATATTTTCAAATGTTGCTGAAACTTGCGCCACCTAGATTGATTTTCTAGCTAGTAGCTACCTTCGTGGCCAAATTAATTAAATTATCAATTAAAAGATGTTTTCCTCTTTTTATAGAAGATAAAGTCAAGACCAAAATATGTTTTAGTTAAAACTTTTTTTTTTTTTTTAAATCCCCTCCGTGCTTTCTCTGATATTAATTGAGAAATCTCATTCCTTATCGAATTACTTTATACACTATTACTTTAAATTATATTATTATAACTGATCTTAAATCTTTTAATCTATCTCGCAAAATTATGGGATTTTAATGAATGAAGAAACACAAATTCGTATGGAAAAATTAAGTTATAATAAGTTGACCCTCAGCATCAATGTTGTTATTTGTTGGGTCGTTGCCCGTTGGCTATTCACACAAATCCAAGATATTTGTTTTCATTTTATATTTTGTTAAGGCGTGGCGTGGCATGCCATTGAAGGAGAATGTGCATAAAAAATGTTTATTTTCCCTTTCTGTCGTGTTTTATCAACATTTGGAAGCATTGCGCCATAATGAAATAGCAGTTGAGAGTTGCCGTTCTTTGTGGCAGAATAGAAGAACAATTCATTGAAAGTGTTCAAATTATTGTACACGATCAATGCACTAAAATTAATTTACCTTCATACATAATCGGTTTCTTGTACAACTATTGTCATCTCCTCTTGATCTTTTTTCAATTTAAGATTTGGATTGAATTGAGCTGAGCAATGATTTTGACATGCTCACAAATTCTTACTTTTTATTATTATTCACTATTCATTTTTATTAATTTTATTGTAATCTATCACCCGCAGGAATATATACTTTATGTATTACAGTTGTGAATTAATTAATTTTTGAATTTCTTTTATTTTCCCATGATCTAGAGTTATGTTTTGATTAATTTGACTGTTTTGACGGCAAGATATTCGAACTTGACATCTGTTTATTAATGGTTTGTACCGAGCTAGTTGAGTTCGTGCTTCGAGTCAATGACATATTTTAAACATTTTTTTTTCCAATAACAATATTGCAAACTCCCTCTCTTATTAGCGGAATAAAACACAACAGAAAATTAGGAACAATAACCAAATTTTAGTTAGCGTTTTGAAGGATAAAAAGTTTAATATTTTATTTGATTGCATAGTCAAGCTCAACGGTAACAGAGATGTCCTCACAAAAAAAAAAAAAAACTTTTTAAGCGTACTTACTCGTCAGTATTTTATAGGTTAACAGGTTAAATACATTAATGTATTACGGATTAAACATGTTAACTCGTTATAGGTTAGATACGTTAATACATTGCAGGTAGTTAGATGTTGAAAAAAAAAATCAATTTTGATTATTATTCAAAATACCCTCTGGGACTTGGTTATTTTCGCACATCTCCTAATTTATCACTAAAATTAATCCACGTTTGCTTTGCCCCTAATATTAATATTGTTAGCTGAGTTGCTGATGAAAGAAGAGTAGTGGTTAGACGAATTATAGGCACTATTACATATACAACCAAATCTTATAATTAGCTACTTAGAATCTAAGTTGACAAAAAATTATTGTAAAATAAAAAAATAAAAAATAAAAAATAAAAGTTATATATCTAATAAAATTTTATCAACTCAGATTTTAAACAGTCGTCTATAGATTTTAATTATAGATATAGTATTATTTGAGGGACTATACTATATATGACAACATTACGTGAAAAAGAAGAATCCCATTTGATTTGGATTCGTAGATAAGGGTGAGAGCGAGAGCTGATAAATACTTAGACAATTAACAACACTTGTGATGTGATCATTTTTTTTTTTTTTAATAATTAAGCCCCTCGAGGCAAATGCTCGATGTTTCTTTTTCTTCTTCTTCTTTCTATAATAAATTATATTATTATTTTTATCTAACAAATAATATGAAAAAAAATAAAATAAAAAAGAACTATGTAGTCTCATATTTTCAAATTAACATTATAATAGTAAAATAATCAAATCATCACAAAATTAAAAAGAAATAATAAAGGTTTTAACTTTTACATAATATTAAATAATTAAAAATTTTAGAGATTTTTGGGAGTTAAATTTAAAGAATTATTTCGATGATTTTATTTACAGTAGATAAAATTGAATAATTATAACGTTTTATATTTAAATTTAATAACCTGAAAAACAAATAAATTAAAGAATACACTCTAAATAGCAGAACGACTGAGATACAATTAAATTTGAGGAAGCACCCCCGAAACTCTCTCAACAGAGCAAAAACTATTATTGTGAGTCGATAAACATTAAAATATTCAGTTAACGAAGGAGGAGTCAAAATCGCTCTCGGTGATTTGAATATTATTTCGTTTTGGAAGTTATTCCTAATAGGGTGAGATTCGTGTCGTGTCGTGTCGACCCATTTAATTATTCGTGTCAAAACATGAAATCCAAACCCACCCGATTATTAAACGTGTTACCCACGTGTCATAATCGTGTCATATTTAATTCGCATAATTTACTTAATTGTTTAACTTAGTTATACATAATATATTATATTCTCTATATTTAAATTAATTCAAATTATTTTTAAAATATAAACTATTTTTAGTATAAAATATTATTAAAATCACCATAATTTATTATTTTATAAATTAATTTATTTTATAGTATAAAAATTTCAGTTTTATAATATATATATTGTAAGTAGGTAATAATTTATATCATTTAATGAATTTATATATTAAGGATATACAAAATATATTTAACTATTTGTGTCATTAAACGGGTTGACGTGTTGAATACCTTCAACACTAATCTGACCCATTTATTAATCGTGTAACGTGTTCGTGTCGTGTTCGTGGGTCGTGTCAAAAATTCCCACCCCTAAGGAGCTCTCGTCTGATGTTTAATAGATTCCTAAAAACGTTGAAATTAGAACCTCCAAACAACACCGCGAATCAAGCTTCATACTTAACATTTAATCTAATCTAGCATTACTTGAAATTGCACGGGGAGACAAAATCCAACTTTGGATTTATATACCACTTCTCACGCAGGTATGTTTTTTGAGAGAGAGAACACCCAAGAATAATAGTAATGATGCTACTTACTGTGTTAGATGTATTTCACGTTTTTTTAAAATTGATTACTAATAGCCACAGCTCAGCTATCACTACCTTATTGGCAACGGAATTTGCTTCAAGTTTATTAGCCTTCTCTTTCCCTCGCCTGATGGCTGGCAACTGGCTCTTTCGCTTTTTTATTAAAAGGTCAACGCAACTTTTGGATTTTTATAACGTAAAAAATAGTTATTTACTTCTTAAGTGCAACAATTAGACTACTATTTGTATTGTGATTGGTTGGTAATCTTTTTTTTTTTTTTTTAGAATTGATAGTACAAAGACAGAAACCTTTTGATTTACATTTTTAGGGTATTACCTATATACAGATTTTGATTTTGCAAATTTAACATTATTCATTTGTTTGATTATTTGAAATTTTTAAATATGTGAATTATATTTGTTTGATAATTTGAAATTTTCAATTCATATTTTATTGAAACCTGAAACAAAGTGAAAAATAATAAATTATATTTGAAAAGCTGTGTTATTGTTGGAAAATCCACACCTCAATTATAATGACAACATGAATGCATAATAAAAATGGGATATTAACGTTTACCCCCCGAGGTAATACAATTCCCTTTGTAAGATTTAAAATTACAAATTATTCCTTAATTTTTACCGAAATAACCCCATGTTCGGTCATTTGACATTAACAATTTACGCTTTAAGATTAAGCAAAAATACAAATTCCCCCCATACTGCCATCAATACCTATCTGTCTCCCCTTTACCAGTAATCTCCACCATCTCTCCCTAGTGCTTCATCAAATCTTCTCCTTACATCGCCATCATCTAAGAGTGACGATTTGAATCATGACACCCGAACATGATACGAATACGATACGAACATGACACACGATTAATAAATAGGTCGAATTCATGTTAAGGGTGTTCGATACGCCAACTAGTTTAATGATATGAATAGTTAAATATATCTTATCAATAATTAACATGTAAGCTCATTTAATGATATAATTTTTACCTTCTTACAACATATATATTATAAAACTGGAAATTTTATATTATAAAGTAAATTAATTTACATAATAGTAAATTGTAATGATTTTGATAATTTTTTTATACTAACAATTATTTATATTCTAAGAATAATTTTAATTGATATAAATATATATAATATGATATACTATGTATTAGATTAAACAATTAAGTAAATTATATTAATTAAATATGACACGATTACAACACGTGGATGACATATTTAATAACTGTGTCGAATTCGCTTTTCATGTATTGTTACGAATAATTAAATGGGTTGACACACATAACACGAATTACTACCCCACGATCGTCGTTTCTTTCTTTTCATTGATAAAATTACTTCTGTCACCAATTCCTTCTCTCTCTCCTCTATTAGAACTCGTCACCGCCTAATTTGGGTTTATTAACTAAAGTTCGGATTAAAGGGTGGGCTCAATTTGGTTCAAATTTATTTTTTATTATTTATTCAATAAAGTTTTAAATATTTTTAATTATTATTATTTTTAATTATTATTATTATTTATATCCTAATTTTTTAATTATTTTTATCCTCGGAAGGAGAGAATTTGTATTTTCTTTTAACATCATGGGATAAATTATTAAATATTTTTTAATTTTATCACACGAGTTTTATTTTTAATAATACTTCTATTTTGTTTAAATAATGTCAAAATTTAAAATTTAAAGGGTAATTTATAATTTTAAATCTTGTAAAAAGAAATTTATATTTTTTCTTAATATTGGAAGGTAAATCGTTAATATTCTTAAAAGTTTTCTAAATCACGTAATAATTGAACGTCAAAGTATTAAGTCGTACGAGGGCTAGCCGCTGACAAGACCGCCTCTATTCTTGTAGTTTGGTCCAACATTATGCCAAGAATCCACATATGAACATACACCACGTGAAAGTGGGCATTCAATGACGACTCTTGAGTGCCCCCCACTTTGCTGGTGCCCATAGTTTGGTCCAACATTTGGCCCAACAATCCACGCCAGGATTTGCACTACGTTAAAGTGCGCACGCAATGCTGACACCAACACAACTCTGTTGTCTTGTCTTCGCGTCAAGAATTTGGGAAAAGATAGTTTTGGGGCCATAATTGTCTCCGTCCATTCAATTCATCTTATCTCTAGCAAAGGATTATCCAAACGAGGGACTCTAGAGTATGATAATTTTGTAACTTGAGGTCATAAAAATCTACATTGCATTTAATTCTAAGAAAACCACGTCTAATAACATTAGTAAATAATTTCTCTTTTTATATCATGGTATCTCTGTTATTTATCTTATTTAAATTTGAAATTTAGAACTCAAATCTGCAACGCCGAAGAGCTAAGTCAATTGAAATTCACGAGGGTCAATTTTAATATAAAAATAGAGCTTTTATTAAAAAAAAATTGATTGTTTGATAGAGTAATATAGAAAAACTTCTTATAATTAAATTAGTTAAAAATACTTTTTATTATAAGGGAAGAATAAGATAAAAATTTTAAAATAAATAAGAAAAATCTTTGATATTCCATAATTCAAAAAAAATAAAATAAAAAAGAGCTTATTAGAAAAACCTTAAATTTGAGCTACTCCTGGTAGATATAAAAGTGTTTTTCTTTTTAATTACTTATAAACTCTTCTCAAATGTAACCAAACGATACAAAAAAAATTAAAAGAACTTTTAACATTAAAAATAATTTTTTGGCTAGTAGAGAAGCTAAAACAAATGTACTCTGAGTTGCTCTAAACCATGAAGTCTCTCTTTCCAAATTTTAGATATATTCATTAAATTTTTAGTGAGAAATTTGTACATATAGCCACAACCTTTAAAAAAAAAAAAACGATAAAAAAAGCATGCCTTACATGAAGATAGAGAGTAATGAATATTATTACTTATAAAAATTATTTTTATTAAACTATATTTATAAATAGTAAATAACACATGTAAAAAGACTACCACACGAATACATACGCTTATTACTATCGACTTAAAGCAAATATTAAGATAATCTCCAATAAATTGACATGTAAATTTTTTTTTAAAGAGTTTTGTTAACATATTTTGAAGATAAACAGTAAGAGGTTCACAATGAATAAGTAAAATGTTTATTTGATTGTTTTAAGACACATGTTAAATAAATACAAAATAAATTAAATAATTAAAATAAAAAGAGAACCTTAAAATTTGACAAATTGTCAAGTGAAACAACCAGTTATTTATAATAGGGGCATAAATAATTATAAATTAATCTATTTAGGAAACCAACATCAAGTGAAAAAAAGCATAATTAAAACGAAAATTGAAAAAAGGGACAGAATCAGGGGCCCTTAGTGAAATTTGGACACATCCTGAAAAATTTTCATGTCATAGACACTTTCTTGACAAAAACACTAAAATACCGTTATGTATTCAATTTATTTCCAAAGTCTTATTTCCCTCTTCAGACATATATTTCGGAAACCCCTCGACATTGCTCGAAATGCAAACCGACACGAGCATCCTTTGAAGATAGAAGCAAGACGACGCAGAGAGAAGCAAGAATTGACACTGTGGTACGTTTATTCGTCAGTTTTTTCGTAGTTTTAGTGATTTATTCGGTTGTTTTGTGTTTCGTTACATTTATTTTAGTTTTTAGAGAATTTTAATTAGGGATTTAAGTTTCTGTCGCATTTGTGAACTTATTCTGTGTCTTTAGGGATAAATCTAGTGTTATTAGGTGATTTTTATGGTTTGATGTGTATGAAAACTGTGGAAACCGACTGGTTTCGTCGTGAGGTAGACAATGGCGATTGTCGGTTTTATCTCGACACATCTCACTAATGTGTCGAGTCTTGTCGAGTCCTGTCGAGTCGTGTCGGATGCACAAACCGACACTCATATCAGTGTATTTTCGAAAACATCGCGTGTTGTTTCATGAAAACCGATATATCGATGTCTAGAACCATGTATCCGACACTTAACATGTCGGATGAAAGTTTGTGTCGAGTGTCAAATGCAAGTTTGTGTCGAGTGTTGGATTATGCATCCGACACTCGAATAATCCGACATCCGACAAATTCGTATTGTCGGTTGGAGGCATCCGACAAAAGTTTGTCGGTTTATGTTTCGAGCTTTATCAAGTGCATCGGTTTCCGTTAAGTTTTGTCGAGTGTGTCGAGCGTTTTGATAGGTTGCTTATTTTAGCCTTG
The DNA here is from genome assembly GCA_013180625.2 of Boswellia sacra. Taxonomy (NCBI): domain Eukaryota; kingdom Viridiplantae; phylum Streptophyta; class Magnoliopsida; order Sapindales; family Burseraceae; genus Boswellia; species Boswellia sacra. Next base: position 37,809 of record SNVD02011508.1, read on the forward strand.
TTTTTTTGGCTTTTTACATCATATTTAACTATAACGGACTTGTTTTTACAGGTTGAAGCAAATGGCAAATGAATTTGGACTGTCCTTCACCTTGAAGACACCGTATGATAAGCACTACCATGCGGTGATCACAAACTTGGCAGGTTTAGACTGTATAGAATGGATTCGCGTGAACTTGAGTGCGAGGCAAAAAGACAGGTTTCATAATACATGTTTTGGGTATCTCTTAGACATTCGGGAGCTGTCCTTTCCATCTCAGTTGGTGCATAATGTGCTTCTATGGGAGGTTAACACAGTGGGATACGATGAAGAGATGTGGTTCCTTATTGAAGGTAAAAATATGGTTTTGAACTACAATGTAGTTAAAAATTTTATTTTTGAGCATCTGGTATTTGTAGTTTTTTTGGTTACATTATTGGCATCTTATGTTTTTTTTTTCCTTCTTTGCAGGAAGACTTATTCGCTTTTCTGCCCACGAGTTTGATTTGGTTACTGAATTAAGATTTGCTTCTACCATGCCAACAATATCGACTGTGTTGAATCCGTGCCCTTTGTTGGATACATACTTCGAAGGCGAGGACATGGAGCTCAAGGATTTCTATGGGAGACTTCACAAATTGAATGTGTCAGCTATAACAGACGAGGATGTTGTGAAGCTGGCCTTGTACTATGTGCTGGAGCGTTTTTGCATGGCACGGGATCGACACTGACTTGTCTCCCATGTGTGGTTGAATTTTATCAACACATTGAATAATTTTAACAATTATCTATGAGGTTCGGTGTCTTTTGAAAAGATACTTAAAAGAATGAAAAACGCTTTGGACAGGAGCTTAAAAAAGTATAAGAAGCGAGCCCAAGCCAAAAGGAAGCAGGTAGAGAGATATAACTTAGAAGGGTGCCCCTACGCTATTCAGGTACGTACTGTAAAACAAGTGTGTTGACGTGTTTATTATTTGCTTTAGCGTACAAATTTAAATATATAGTGTCACTAAATAACCCTTATATTATTCAGGTTTGGTTGTACGAGGCGTGTCGTACATTGGCGCGACATATGGGCAAGTAGGCAAGGACTTAGAGGGGAGGATACCGCGCTTGTTGAAGTGGGAGACAAAGAAGACCCCATCGAAGGACATCGTCAAACGTGATGTTCTGCTGGTTAAGAGGCACTTATGTAAGGTTCCCCTGTCTTATGAACTTTTCTTGTTCTGGGTCACAGCGAATCATTCTTTAATTTGATGGATTTTTTGTTGACGTAGGCTCTTCCACTCGTCATTTTGGAGCCATCTGAGGTGGAGCAGAGGACACATTGGTATATTAGGTTCGCTGAAGTAGTTGGCATCTGAAGAGGTGCACATGTAGCCTGGGCGACATCTGTGAATGCTCCATTATTGCCTGATGAGAGGATTGAGCCACTTCTGATAGAGGAACCATCATCTCCACCTCATGTTGGTTGGAGTTCCCCTATTAGACCTATGTGGGGCCAGCCGAAGACACATCCAGTCTTGCAGGTGATGTCTATATGGGGTCTCCGTCGCCTTCTTCCCCCGTTTATCCTACACGTCCAGCGTACAAGAGTCACGGTCATGAGGATCCATCTGGAACTCATCCCGCTGGACATAATCCTATCGATAGAACTGACGTGGGGGCAGACAAGGACATAGTTAGTACCCCCATTAGTCCTACGCTGGAGACGTTCGACAGCTATGGTCTTGGAGGCGATTCGATTCCTCCGTCGCGTCGTGCGACCACCTACCGTGACATTTTCCCTCCTGTACAAGATGTTCCTCCAAGCTCGAAGGTATGTAATGAGAATTTACATTTGTATACTTATCTGTTTACATTTGCTGCTCGGTTGGTTTATGAAGGTGATCATTAATAATGATATACAGGTGCGGCCAGTCCATGATGAGTTCCAGAGCACAGTTCTGCGTGAGCTTGCATTATTACGGGCAGAGAACAAAGAAATGCAGGAGGTGATAGTTCTTCTGCGTAAGGCTGTTGTGCTACTGGGTGGCAACTTCAGATACGATGACATGGTACGTTGCACACGTAAAAAAAAAAAAAGGATTTTTGTGATTTCCACACTTAACCTGATGTTAAGGTTTGCTTTAATACAGGATTCGGATGGAGGTTCGGGCGACGACGGTGAAGGTCAGTAGCCAACTGAACCTGAACCCGTGGACACGAGTGTTCGTGCAGTCGATGCTCCTCCTACGGGCTTCATTTCGGGTCAAGGTCGTAGTCTACTTCTGAGAAAGCATAAACAGAGCTCCTTTGTCAGTCCACTGGGTAGGAAGAGGCCGAGGGTTGAGCCACAAGAGAAAGCCCTAGATGATCAGCATGTACAGCTAGAGGCCCCGCTTATTCAACTTGCAGAGAGACCAGATCAGTAGTCCCACGAGGATACAGACAACCGTCTCGTCTTGCAGACTCAGGTTTCAATATTTAACCCAAATGCCCCCTAGCAACTGCTAATGTCGAGGCCTTTGATGCATGGCTGGGGGATGTCAAGGGTGACATAGATTTGGGCGTCTGCATCGCTGATTGTAAGTTCTTCAAGACGTTGTTGAGGCCGTCAGAGTGGCTTGCATCTGAGGTTGTTTAATTCCTTCTCGTCTCCTCCAATTTTGCAATATACATTTCAAATTTTTATTGATAACTATTACTGTATTCAGCACATGGGTAGCTACTTGTGGATGCTACATTGTAGAGATCGCAATATGGGCGTAGCTGGTGTCCAGAAGTCTGTTTTCCTAGACACCACTTTCTAGGTACGTATTTGATAAACATATGAATTTATAGTTAATTTCTGATTCCTTTAATGTGCTAACTGAACTTATGAAATTACAGTTGAAAGTGAGGTCGTTGTGGGCACAATACTCGGAGAGACTAGATGACATTAACTGGGTGAACGAGGCCAATATGGTCCAATTTGTCCTAGGAGAGATACCCTTCGTTGGAAGACCATGGGTCGATGTGGATAGGGTGAGTACATTTATATTGAAAGAGTTAGTATGTGCCCTTTTATTTGAAATGTTGTCATCGATTTTCATGTTTTCGATTTCCTTTTCAGCTCTATATCCCTGTTAATATCGGATGCGATCATTGGGTGGTAGCCGAGGTGGATTTGAATCGCCGTGACATAGTCATATATGACTCATGTGTTGGGCACAGTTCGATAGACACAGTCAGAGAGACAGTCCAGTGCCTGGCTAAGTTAATACCCCGTATGGTGTCAATAGATGTTTATGGTATTCCTGACTACCCCGCAACCCCGTAACCCCATACGACATTATGCGTATGGAGGATGAGACTGAGGTGCCACAGTATGAGGCTAGGGGAGGAACATACGGCGTGTATTGTTTGAAGTACATTGAGTTTTTAGCGAGGGGCGTTCCACTGATAGCCATTAGGCATTCACGGACGAATACCAGTGGGAGAGAATGGCAGTACAACTTTAGGTTAATCGCATTCATCCACAGGCAGAAGATGCCACCACGACCGTCACAGCGCCTGCCGAGGTTGGGGCCTTCACAGGTCCTGCAGATGTTGTGCCTGCCGATGTTGCGGCCACCATAGGGACTGCTGATATTGTGTCAGCGAATGCTCGGACCACCATTGGGCATGCCAACGTTGATTCAGCAGAGGTTGAGCAGTAGCCCAACACGACTACACCATGATTTCGTGTCATATATATATTTTGTATAGTTACACATTTTTTTGGGTAGATAGCTTGTGGATATTTACATATTATTGTATAGTGACATCTTTTGTATAGTCACACATATTTTCTATGTATAGTGATACGAAAACTTATAAATACATATTTTTTCGGATATATTAGTACATACGTGTATCTCGTCCCATTGCACTCATACATGAATGGTTTAGGCACAACATAAATATGCTTTATACATTAACGAAGCACATAAAGGAGAATCTCATACAAGAATATTTAGTTCAATGACAAAGCACATAAATTCGTGCTTAATACATGAATGTTACATACATTGACGAAGCACATAAATGAATGTCTCATACATGAATGTCTTATACATTGACAAAATCACATAAATGAAAGTTATTAATTTGAACTAGACACAAATTGGAATAAAATAAATAGACTACTTTATTTACAGCAAACAAATAAATTACATAGACAAAAAAAATCCTTGCTTACATTTGGTAGACATCATCCCCTGTCATGAAGTGGAACTGGGTTTTGGCAAGTTTAACGATTGTGCCCAAAACTTCCACACCCCCCATAAGTTTGAGATGAGCTAGACTCACCGACGGAAGGGATTTGATTCCTCTGAGGATGATCGGTTGGTCTCCTCACGATTGGCGGTATAACCACTCTACTGCGTAGCTCCTCAGGAACCATCCAATCCTCACCAATGCCAATAAGAACAACTGGCAGAGCATATGCATATAGTAATGTTTCAGTTGTATACCAATTGGCACAATAATCATGGCACGTCAGTAGATTCATATGTTTGCAAACAACTAATATATGTGCACATGGAAGCTGGTCAAGATCAAACACCCGGCACGTGCATGTCCGAGGGTGCATGTAAACGATGCTAACACGGTTGTTGCCTCTCACCTCATACATAGTAAGAGAGATACCGCTAACCCTCATACGTTCGCCCTCCTTTAAACGCTCCTCCATCAACTTGTTAGCTCATGGTGAGGGATGTAATTCTGAGTTAGCAAGTAACTGTCAACATTTATAGAACCATTGCTGTAAGTTCGCGCGGTAATAATCTGCTAACAATGTCACCCAAAGGAATCACACATGTCACAAACAGTTGTTCATCGACTCAGCTATATTTGTTGTCATGATGTTAAACTGTCGGCCACGAAACTGTGAATGTGCCCATCTATCGACTCCAATCTCTCGAAGATAAGTTATTGTTGTTGGCATATACGATTCAATTTGCCATATATGATAGTTGAAATCAGCACAGTGATATGTCCTTATAGCTCGGTAGTATATATCCAACAAAGTCTTGTCCTTGAACGTTGCCTTCAAGTAATCCTTCAGATGATGAGTGCACAATCTATGTAGTGCATGAGGAAAAACTGCTATAATAGCTCGTTCAATTACGATGACAGTCAGAAATGAAAACAAGATCTCAGACATTTGGTACAACATGATCACGCAACTGTCTCATGAACCAGTTCCACGAGTCATCATTTTTAGAATGCCCAACTCTAAATGCGAAGGGGTATATTTTTTTATTTCCATCCATACAAGAAGCCTAAAACATTATACGTCTATATTTTCCCTTTCAAAAAAGAACCATCAACTATGATAACTGGCCTAATTGATCATGCAAATCTAGCAATAGAGGCCCCCATACTCATAAAAAAGTATCTAAAGTGGTTGTTGTCATCAGTTTCTAAAGAAGTTCTTGTTGACCCAGGTATGGCAACCCAAGAGGGGGGATGAATTGAGTTTTTATTTATCAAAATGGATTTAGAAAACTTTTCTTGAAAGATTAAAATTAGTTCATTCTTTCTTTGAGAATAAAGGTGAAGAAGATGAAATTAGAATTTATCAAAGATGCAATCAAAAGAATAATAATGATGAACAATCACAAGTGCAAGTAAATGTAAAGAGGAAAGGGATAGAGAGAGTGCAAACTCAATTTACGTGGTTCAGCAAACCTTGCCTACGTCCACGGGCTCCTAGCTCCACGAGCTAAGCTTTCCACTAAGTTGTAGAAAATCTTTACAACTTGCTTGATGAACAACCTCACCAAGACTTTTTCCTTCAACCCTTGATAACACCACACCAAGAGTTCTTCTTGATGAATAACCTCACCAAGGCAACTTCCTTTAACTCTTGATAATACCACACCAAGAGGTCTTCTTGATGAACAATCTCACCAAGGCAAATTCCTTCAACTCTTGATAACACCACACCAAGAGTTCTTCTCGATGAACAACCTCACCAAGGTAACTTCTTTCAACTCTTGATAACACCACACTAAGAGTTCTTTTTGATGAACAACCTCACCAAGGAAATAGTTCTCTCAAGGATAACTTTTATCCTTTACAAGAAAATCTCACTCTCACCACAATACAAGAACAAAGATAATTTTTACAACAAAAGTATAACTCTCTTCAAAGAGTAGATAAAGAATATAAAAGCTCTCTAGACTTGATATTTCTCTTATTTTTTGCTTGATCAATGCTTCTCTTGTACTTTTTTTGAATGCATGGGAGAAGGGCTCCTTTTATAGGCCAATGAGATGAACTTAATCAAGTGAAGACACCAACTCCAAATTTTCTGCCCACCAAAAAAACCAAAAATTTCTCTGTCATTTTTGTCAATGTTCTGTTTGAAATTTGCAAATCTGAAAAACATAAAAGATCTGGAAAATTGAATAAGCTTTCCAACGCATCAAGAACAAAGTCATTTGGATATCTCTAGCTCAAGATATGGCTAAAAAACCAGTCGGTGCTCATGTAACTTGATTTTTCTTCCATGTGTTAGTCCACCGACTTGCATGTGTATTATGTCAGCCTTCCAATTGAAATTTGAATTTCTTCAAAAGAATATGAAATCTGCTCCATTGAATTATCTTTCCAATGCCATAAGAATCAAGTCATTTGGATATCTCTAACTCAAGATATGGACAAAATATCATTCGATGCTCAAATGAGTTGATTTTTCTTCTCTGTGTCAGTCCACCGAATTGTAGGGGTGGCAATTTTTGACACGACCCGTGAACACGACACGAACACAACATGAATACGTTACACGATTAATAAATGGGTCGGGTTAGTGTTGAAGGTGTTCAACACGCCAACCTGTTTAATGACACGAATAATTAAATATATTTTGTACATTCTTAATATGTAAATTCATTCAATGATATAAATTATAACCTACTTACAATATATATATTATAAAATTGAAATTTTTATACTAAAAAATAAATTAATTTATAAAATAATAAATTACGATGATTTTAATAATATTTTATACTAATAATGGTTTATATTCTAAAAATAATTTTAATTGATTTAAATATATAGAATATAGTATATTATGTATAACTAAGTTAAATAATTAAGTAAATTATGCGAATTAAATATGACACGATTACGACACGTGGGTAACACGTTTAATAATTGGGTGGGTTTGGGTTTCATGTTTTGACACGAATAATTAAATGGGTCGACACGACACGACACGATTGCCACCCCTACCGAATTGCATGTCAATTATGTCGGCCTTCCATTTGAAATTTGAATTTATTCAAAACATATGAAATGTGCTTCATTAAGTCCTCTTTCTAATGCCGCAAGAATCAAGATATGTCCAAAAGAGTATTCGGTGCTCATGTCAGCTGCTTTCATTTGTCTTTTAATTTGCATGATGACTTGGACAACCTTACACTTGAAATTTGAATTTCTTTAAAACATATGAAATGTTATAAATTGAGTAAGCTTTCCAAAGGCTCAAGAATCACATCATTTGGACATCTATAGAGATATATATGACAATTGATTGAACATTACTCATGTGTCACATTCCTTAAGTCAATCCTTGTTCTTAAACTTTGGTGCCTTTAACATGTAGTCTTCTCCTTAGCTTCAACACTTCATTTTAATAAGCCTCTTCTTGATTTTACAATTATTTAAATAATCTTACTCTTGCACATAAATAAATATGTTAGTGAATCTCAATGAATCAATGTGTATTGTTATTATCAAAATTATCATATAGCCTTAGGGCTAATAGTTTTGGCCCTTGGGTTTGCTTTCTCAATCATGTACATGTACTGAGGGAGTAGTGTGAATGATTCCTCATGAGATCTGTGAAGTTCTTGCAAAGCTACCTCCTTTGCCCTCCGTGCCATGTTGTATGTGATATTAACACCCCATGACTCCTGAACATCAAACATAATACCCTTCAGACGATATATTCTCAATGCCTCAAAGAATTTGCTCTTAATATGTTTGCCAATGATATGTGCAGTCTCCTATTTGTGATTTGGGTGAAGTCCGACTCCGGAGCATGTGTGATGGTTCTTATACTTTTTTCACTTGGAAGAAATGTGAATCGACTACCTTTGTGGTACGTAAATGCCATTTACAAGATTCAGGACGGCAATCAACCTAAAACCTTGTTGCATTGGAGTTCCTCACCTTGAATTGAAAGTTTCGTCTTAATGCCAAATTCGATAACTTCTCACGAAGCTCCATTTTGCTGTTAAACATGTGCCCAACCCCAACCTCATCCTGTTAACTACAAACGATGAAGCATCATCGCCATTTGCGGATGATGAATGCATAATAGTCGACATCCACCTCAATGTTTTAGTCCGACGACTATCATTCTCAGAACCCAAATTAGCTTCTTCATGTCTACGATTTGCATCCATTCTCGGCTCATTATTTGACAGCAGATCTTGTTGATATCGTATAGTGGAGGAGAGGTGTGGAATGAATTGGAGAAGGAACAATAAACCGCACATCCTGGTTCATATCATTCAAGATCTTCCATATGTTCATCATTATCAAAATGTGAACCGTTTACATCCTGGCCATCAACAATAAAATCATCCAAACCCTCAACATCATTCTCAATACGAATAGTGCAACCATCATTGTCATCGTCAACATTCTTACTAAAATCATCACTACCATCATCATTATCTTCATAATCTTCATCACCACCATTAACATCATCACTAGCATTATTAACATCAATATTACCTAAACTCTCAAACTCTCTAATGCTATCAAGATGATGTACAATCTCGATGGCATGGACGGGGGCACCTCTTCTTTATTTTGAACTAACATCCCAATTGACTCATGCCCTGCATGGCCTGAATACTGCTCAAACTCAATGCCAACGTCATTATTCAATTGTAGTTGTACACAAACAGGAGTGGACTCACTTAATTGGTTGCTTCCACTTGCTGAGTGAAACAAAAAGGGATGAGAAGACCTTTGTCACCCACATACTACTGCATTGGATCCTGACCTCTGTCTTTGTTTCTCCCTATCTTCAACTTTAACAATTAATGGTGTATATGATTGTTGGTCCTCCAAACAATGTTGTATAAAGAAACAAACATCGTTGTCAGTCTCAATAGGAGTCGGCATTGGCGGAACACCCTTAAAAGCAAATTGAACCTCTAAACTTATGTTATGCTTACAGAGATCCCAACCCATTTCAGTAGTGATACAGTCAACCAACTCATTATAGGTAGCAGACCTACGAATTATCAATGGCTTCGCCCTCCCATCGGTGTATGAAAAACCACCATTCTCTTGTATAGTCCAATAACCATTGTATAGAATAAGTATGCGTAAAGTTTCCATTTCCTGCATGATAGAGACATATCATATACGTCCATGGACAAAAAATCATTACGAAATTGCTTACAAAAGCTACAAAAACGACATTTCTGCCTAAACGCTCGACGAAACTCGATGCTAAACGCTCGACACTCGACAACCAACTCTACATGCGATGCACAACGACTGACGCTCGACTAACACGACACATATACTCGACACACGAACTTAAGGAAATTTATATTCGACACTCGTCACGTTCGGCACTCCACTCGATGCACTAACACGACACTCGATCCTAGACTCGACACAACCCTTAGACACTCGACATGACCATTCAACATGTCGAGAATCGATCCGACACAGCTCCTCGACACTCGATGATGCTCGACAAATCTTGTCTTCTTCCCCGTCGACTGCGATACCAGATTTTCTCACAACAATTTCCAATTTTCAGCAAATTTTGACAAAAACCGCACTATCTCTAACATTAGTTCACATACATATCGCTATTTTAAGCTACATAATGCGGTTGACAGTTATCAAAACAATAAATAACGAAAACATTACAACCTACTGAAATTTTCATGCCATTTAGAGAGAGATTAAGGAAATTTTTTCTTACCTTGTTGCTCAGCTTCAGCTGTTAAAAATTGTTTCGGATAGTGATGTGTATGAAGGAGTGACTGGTTTCTTTGTTTTGTTTACTTCTTTTTTTTTTTCTAAATGCAATTACATAAGGGTAAGGGTATTTTAGTCATTTTCTTAACAATGTGTCTATGATATGAACATTTTTCAGGATGTGTTCAAATTTCGCTAAGGGCCCCTAATTTTATCCAATTTTTCAATTTTTCCATAATCAAATGAGGAAAGGATTCTAGTCCAAATTTATGTATGGAATAAAAAAGTTAAATTAAGCGAATTGGTAAGAGGATTCTTGATGCCACGCCAGTAACAAGTTGACTCAAAGCTTGAAGGGAAAAGGAGACCGAGGGCCATCTGATTTTATCACTTAAAGTTTTATATCTTAATGGACTTCCTGGTCATTTTTTATTATTTGTTTTACTATAATCCATTTTTTTAAATGATTTATCACTCAGGCGGTAATTATTTTTTTGTCTGAAATCTGAATAGATTTAAATTAAATTAAAATTTGAATATGTCTAAATATAAAAATCTGAATGATATATATTATTTTTTATTTTAATATCTAAATTAAAATACCTAAAAACTAAATTTAAAAAGAACTTATTTCACTAGTGATTATATTTTCATAGTAAAAGTATTTGCATATCAAACTTTATTATGAATTTAATTTATTTAAATGTGTATAATTAGATAAATAAGTTCTTTTTCAAAAAGAATTTGATATATAAATAAACTAAATAACCATAAAATAATTTTAAAAATATATAGAGAATCATAAATAAAATTAAAAATAAATAATAATATTTCAAAATTAAAATATTAAACTATGTACAAGTTGATTATAAATAGAATTTTATAAGAACATTTAAGACAATTAGATGAATAATAAATTATTAAGATATTTACAATCAGATAAAAGCTAAAATTTTTAGCCTTTTTCATTCAGATGAAAATATTTTAGATTAAGTCCTAAGTTAAAAAAATAAATATCATGAAAAGATCTGAAATATGAGAATAAGTTAAATTAATACTTCAAACCAAAAAACATTCAGCTCCTTAATCTAGAAAGTTAAAAAAAATCACTTAAATTTGAATAATAAGGCTATAAATATAAATACAAATATTTATTTCAAAAATAATATAATTATGTAAATAATATATACATACATACATACATACATATAAATATATATAAGAATTTATATTATATTTTTATTTGAAAATTAGAAGTTTACATCTATAGTTCATTGGATAGTCGTCCTCTTTGTCATTGACCATCATTTCGGTGCACATCCGGCAACACTAAACTAATCGTTTTCTCACTGTGTACATAGATATCTAGCCATTATTTTTTATTAAGTCAACATTTAACAGTTGAAAGCTAAGAACAGTTCGGAAGTAAACATTTTTTTCTTGGTCTCCTGCAGTTAAAATATAAAAAATTTTCCATTAAAAGTTACTTAATTGAGTCGATCATTGACCAAGGATCATTTTGATATAAGATTTGTCTTTATTGGAGTAGCTTCATTGGTGGTGATGGTGACAAATGAGTCACCGACAACATTGGCAACATGCCAGTATACTTGTTGATTGACTTTCTAGTTTTCAATTTCTTTAAATCATTTATTAATATTAGGATAATGTTATACTTACAAAATCTATATATAAAGTTACATATAAAGTTAATATGGTATCAATCATTCGATGATATATGACTTATTAATATTTATTATATTGACTTTTCGTATATATCATTTTATTTATTTAACGCAACATCAACTTTGTAATAAACTTATTAAAACAAAAATGTTTTCATGTATTTTTTAAATTTGTGTTTTTGATAATTATATGAATAATTTGAATATAATTATTAAAATCATGGTTAATTAGTTTATTAATAACTTTGGTTTAATGTGATATAATTTGTTTTCACATAAATTTTTGTGTGTAGAGTAAGGGTAAATAGGTAAAAAGAATTAAATATTCAAATTAGCACTTTTTAGGTCTCAAGTAGTATCAAATCCTATCTAGTTCTCAAGTAATAAAAACAAGGGGTCCTTTAATAAAGCAGAAAGACTTTTATCACTTAAATTTGAAGGGATAAGGGGAGAGACTGGGCAGAAATTAATTGGAGCTGAAGCGAAGAAAATGACAAGGGTAGTAGAGTTAAGTGCAAATCACAGGGTACTTGTGTATTATTATAGGATTAAGGAACTTTTGAATTTCAAGTTTGTCTCTCGGTTACATATCTATAGTACATTTTTATGCTAAAATATGAAAAATGTGTTTTTTGAGTTTTGATCATCACAAAGAATAAAGATGCTTTCCCAACTTTTTTTGCGTTTCTACATATCTTCTGCCGCTATATTATCCATGAATAATTATAATACACTTTCTTCTCTCTTCTTTTTAATGTATGTTCTATTAATTATCAATCATTTTTTACATTTTATTCAGGTGAAATTTATATTAGAAGAGGATACTGGTTTGATAAGAAAATGCATTTTGTATATATGCAATAACTTTTATACTTGGATCATAACTGGCTTTTGTCATGACCAATTGCAACCACAGCCGAGAATTGAAATATTTAATTTTACTATTTATCTTTATTACTTATCTTTGCATTCTAATCTTTATTTAAATTTTGGATTATCATCTAACTTGTTCGTGTAAGTTGCATTTCTTGTAGAAAAAAAAAAGAAAATGCGGCTACTAGTGAGATTTTAAATGGAGTAGTTTTATTTAATCCCCGCATTCTAACTCATTAATTATATTTTTATTTTATATCTTATTACAATTTTACCTTAAAATAAATTTTCTAAATAGGATAATAAAGTATCGTATATTTACATGCATTTTATCCATTAAGTTATAAAACCTAATTCTTTACTTAAAATCCTAATTTATATACACTCTATTTTTAAAGTCTGTTTGATATATATTTATCTTTAATTTAATTAATAAATATTTGTTATGTCTAGACTTTACAACAGTACAGAGAATGCAATTTTACCCTTTACAAAGAAACCAAATTACAAAAATACCCTTCTATATGAAAAATCCAAAATACCCTTGGTTGTTGCGAGACTTCTGTCTAAGTTGTGGAGAGCTGACCCATGTCACCTCGAAACCTACGATAGATTAGGAGAGCCGTGTTGCAGATATATGATGGCGACTCGTATAAGAAAACATATCGAAGCTTCTAGATGAGATGTGGTGATGGGAACAAACAACAAAAATGAGAGAGGGTAATACTGAATAGATTGGAATAATGCTTATGGAACTAATTTAATTAAATAATGGCCTATATATTACTATTTGGATAATGTTATGGAGAAATACAGAAATAGCTATGATTGTCCGTTTGATCTGAAACTCGAGGATAGTGATTTGAAAGTAATATGTAGACTGATAATGTGAAAGAAATAGTTGGGACATAATTAATCAGGCAAAGGATAGAAACATAGAACGACTATGACCGATAACAACAAATTGTATGATGATTTGATGCAGATTTTGAATGTGAAAGGTTGTATCTGGACTGTACTTGATGAAAATTATGCTTGCTGGTGTTTTTTGTACAGTGTTTAGGCTATAAAAGACATGAACAAGGTTGTGCTTAACCTTGATGATCAAGGAATGTGTTTGAGAAGTGTGTTTAGATGTATAAGAGAATGAGGATGATTGTTGACTAATAATAAGAATGCGTTTTTAGATGCTTGGCATGTGTTTCTTTATAATTTTATAAAAAATACATGAAGGCTTTATATAGCTTAAGTATAAAAATTATAATGGATGTCAACTAGGGTAAGGGATAATAAGAGATCATGTTTGTAATTATCTCTAATTATCCTAATAAAATTATGAGATAAATGTAAGGATAAAGTTTAATGATATTTATCTAGGTTAATAAAATATAAGGATAATTCTAGGATAAATCTAGGAAACTTTTACCATCTTGCCCCCACCCCTATCTTTAAGTATAATTTACTAAAATACCCCCCAATTGGGCCTTGGCTTTAACACATTGGGCTAAGTAGGCCTCATATTTCCTGTTTATGCCAATCACTCCATACCCCACTAAGAAGTCCCAAGGGTGGCTTGGTCTACTTGATCTGAGTACACAAATTGAATATTGTTTCATATTCAAATTCAGATTTAGAGTTCAAATTCATATTTGGGCCCATGGGGCTTGATTAAGCCCAATAATGATTTTGCTAGCGCTAGACTTTTTTTAATAGGCTTTTACTGATTGTACTAGATGCCATTGCCATGGACTTAGCACAGATTATACAGTTCAGAGTTCAGATTCAGATTGGGCCCATGGGGCTTCAGCCAAAATCAAGCATCAACATAAAATACCCCAATTGGGTGGGCCATGTAGAATGTCGAGATGGGCCACACAATTGTGAATATGATTGTCTGTATTTGATTCTGGATGATCATGTTTAGCTCTTTTATGTTCTCACAACAGTAAAGATTTTCACCTAATTGTGCATGCCTAATTTTTCGAGCTCAAATGATATTGCAGACCTTTGTTTGTATTTTATGCTGAGCGCTTTGTCTGTAGTCATCTAGCATAATGGTTTTTAACTCCTGCATGCCTATAAATCGGGCTAAGCTTGAATCAAGTTGCTTAATTCATGAATTGGACTCAACTTGAGTTTTCTATGGGTTTCCTATTTTAGAGTCCACTTGGACTCAACACATTAGAGGACTTTATTTCTCTTGATCTATTTAAAGATTTTTGTATAGAACTTGCTTTGCTTTGTGGGCTCTATAGATGATGGGCCAAAGAGAAACTGGTTCTAACCTCTTCGGTGAAGTACAACTCATTAAATCTTTTTACCTTCTAGTTTGACTTTAACTTTTCATCTATCTTCAACTAAAATTCAAATTTCCAAATGCTCATCAAATTCTGAACTTTCAGCAAGATTTTCTCTAAGATTGTTACTCTCCTAAGAGCACTTTAAATAATGCCTCACTCTGATTTTGCCTTACCTTTGAATTTAAAATTCAAAATCACATCTTTTCTGCCTTTTGTTGTTGCTTCTTCTGCTGGTAAGTATTTTTGGTTTTTGCCTGATATGATTAATCTCTTGGTTCTCATCTCTTAGATCACTTGACTCTTCGGTTGCTTTTATGTTTTAGTGTTTTAAAGCCGTTTCCCTTTTCTTTGCTACAATTCTGTCTATCAAGTATTTTTTTTGCTTTCTTTGCTGATTAGGGTTCAAAAGAGCTAAGTTCTTCTTTTTCTCCCTAATTTGTTATGCATCCTTGCTTTTTATGTGATTTTTGCATCTTTTCTATTGTATGATTCTTTGTCATTGTATCTGTAAAATAGGCTCTTTTCTACATGACCATTTGTTTGAAACCTTGGGGATGTTTATCAAGAAGATTAAAGAAAATCTGTTGAAGTTGACCAATACACGCAAGATTGTACATAATGGTGTTCTCCTTTTAGCTGACTCTATATCCCTCTGTAGGATTTTGAAAGGTGATTACCATGCAATCCCAATTTATTTTTGTAGTCTGTCTGGATCTTCTGGTGGTTGGAATGAATGGGTCAACATTGAGATGAATAATGCCTTTCCTTTTGATAGATTGACCATGTTGGAATTGTTGATGCTTTAATTTCTTCTAAGCGCTACTATCTACAGAAATACTTTTTCTTATTGAGCAATTGGTTCAGAGATGGTGTTATGCAACTCACACTTTTGTAACTGCTTAGAGTGAATTTACCCCAACTTTGGAGGATATTGCTGTAATTTTAGATTTTTCATGTTCTTGTAAGGGGGATCTGATTGCTATCCTCTTATCTATTATAGAAATAGATGTGCATGATTTCTCAATGAAGGCTTTGTCTCAATGTCAATACGAAGGTGGCCACAAATATGATTTTCATCCTAATTTCTTTTCCTGGATTAGGTACTTTTTTGGTTCTTTTTCTCATGACATATTTTCTATTATACCAGTCTATGAGTTTGAATTTAGGCTTGAAGCCTTGTTTTATTTGTGGTTTAATAAATTTTTTTGCAATTCTAGAAGTGATGTGGTAGTTCCTCAAGTATTTCTCATAGCTATCAAGTTGGCGTAGGGAATATGTTTTCCTTTGGCTCCTCTGTTTTTAAGTTGTTTGAATTAAACTCTAGATGAGCTTTATAACTGTGAGCTACTTTCTATTGGGAGATTTGCCTCCTGTATCTGCTTCATGTCTCCAAATATTTATGCTTGAAAGAATTAGTAAATACGCCTTTTGCTTCATCGTTCATTGCAAGTAATCAAGGCTGATTATTCCCATATAGTCTTGGCATGATAGATTAATCCTTCCTTCTCGATATCCATTATGTTCTCATTAGCTCTATCAGAAGTCTTTTGAAGAGAGTATCATCAAGTGTTTGGATTATGAAAGATAGTTTAAGGCTAGGCCTTACTTTTTTGATGAAATGGATTTTTCTGTACATTCCTATTTTAAGGGTATACCTTCTACTGTACTTCTATCTCTGCCTTATTTGGACGCTAGTGGTAACTTAGTTTTAGGAGGCTATTTTTTGCATCATCAATCTAGATATCTGCCTGGCTTCAATAATAATTTTGAGTTTGTTGCTATTGCTTATATAATATATATAGAGTACTTCATTAGTTTGGTATGGATTTGGCTATTACCGTATCTCAAGTTTTTAGTATCGACAATCTTTTTGTTATCTCACAATTTATTCCCTCTCGCTTGAGACAGCTTAAGGGTATAACTGGTTTGCATCTTTCTGTTGCTGGAGCTCATAAGAGAGGCTCTCGTTCTGTTAAGTTTAATAGTCTCTAGAAAATAACTCTTCAATCAATTTTAGATTTTGTGAAATCCCATTTTGTAAAACCCATTGGTGATGAATTTGTAGACTGTTCTTTGTGCCTACATGAATTTTTTGTTTCTCTATCAAATCTATATGTGAAACTTTCTTCTCCCTTCACCTTAATTATTGGCAATAAGTATGAAATTCTTGGTGTTAAAGACACAAAATTTACTATTTCTCGTGCTAAAGGTAGTGCAAAAGCTTGCAGTACCAATGTTTTTCCTTCTCCAAAACGTTTTATTGAAGTAGTTAAGAAAGAAAAGACCATCCCTAAAAAGTCTGTGGCTGGTTTTTCCAAAGGTAAGCACCCTTTTGTAGGAGCTCATGTTTGCAAAGCTATCACTCTTCAACAATCAGTCCTAAACATGTTAATCTGAGTGACTCTGCTTCTAAGAAATCTTCTTCTAAAGACAATTCTATATCGTCTTTTGAAGCTAAGAGTGAACGTTAGATTACTTAAGTATGTTTCTATTATTTGTATAATTTTTTTTTTATTTTTCTGTATCTGTTTTGACTAGAAAGTATTTGTAGGGTCAACTTGAGCATGCCATGTCTGAAGAAGACAAAGATGATACTGACAATGGAGCTTACAATACTGATTCGGTTCTGGGAGCCTTTATGCAATAAAGGAGATTGAGATTGCAAAAAGGAAGAGATAAGCCCTTGAGGAAGAAAAATCTAAAAGAAAGAAGGGTAAATTTGCTCATGAACCAAAGATTCCTAAAATTAAAGTCACGAGTCCTCTAAAACCTTTCGCTGGTTATAAGTATTCTGTATTGTCTTTTGTGTTCTTTTTTCAAGCAGATCTTTGATACCTTCTTTCTTCTTCTTTCTTTTTAGGTGTTGCTTCTGCTTCTACTACTCCTCTATAAACTCTATCTATAGCTACTAATATTGTTCAACAGACATTCAAGGAGTACTGGGCTTCTTATGAAGACAAAGATCTTATTTTTGTGCCTATTGATATTCTGTATAAGCCTTCTATTGTTAAGGCTCCTTTTAAGGGCTAGATATTCCTGTGGACTTGATCCCCTTTTTAAATAGTTTTGAGAACAAATAGACAAGTATTCTGGATGGTTGCACTCTTCCGAAGAGATGGAAAGAAATAAGAGTGAGTCTCCTAGGTCATGTTTTGAAAGGTATGACTAGCATTTCATTTGATAATTTGAGTTTTGTAACTTGCTTTCTTGAATAGCTACTTAGAAGGATTTGGTGCAGACATAATTGGATGTTGGTTTCCTAATAAAGCGTATTGATGAGTTGGCCAGGGCTTTCTATGGGCTGTATCACAAAAATGACAAGCTTCTTCTAGTAACCTCTCAATTAGGTTCTACCCAAAATGATCTCATTGTTCTTCAAGCTCAATATACGGAGCTACATAACCAAATGGAGACTCTGCAAAAGAAAATCTCTGATTTGGAATAAGAGAAGACTTCTCTGGTTGCTTTGTTCTGCTCCGATGTCTTGGTGACAGTTGCTGAAGTTTGGAAAGGTCTTCGTGCTGATGATAGACTATTTTTAATGCTTCTATTATTTGATTTCTATGTTTTTGGTCGACATGTTTTTGTTTTTTGATACAAAGGTACCATTTTGCACTTATGAACTATTTTGAATTTTGTTTGGAGGACTATTTCAAATAAAATATTATGAAATATTTGACTTTATTGTCTCTTTCATTGCTTGCAATAATTACAATAAAAAATGTGAACATCACTTATTAATTTTTTTACACAACTACTCAACAGAAATAAATTTTTAACGAGTTGCCATTGGTAGGATCTGCTAGGTCTTTTTCTTCTATATTTGTGAAAAGAAAGTACCCATTGTTATAGGCTTTCTTGATGATGAAGGGGTCAACCTATGATAGAGAAAACTTTAAAGGATGAGGCATGTTTTTTCTAACATGATCAGCTACTTTAAGCACTAACCTCCCTTCATTGATGTTTTTGGTTTTTACTGACTTTGCATAAGCCAAAGCTACCATTTTTTGGTATAACTGCATTTTGTATTGAGTAATCTTCCTTTCTTCTTCAAATGTTTCCAATTCTTTCCTCCTTATCTGTTTGTTAGTTTTTGTATCATCAGAGAATAGAGTTCTTGCTGTAGAAACCTCTATTTCTAGTGGTGAAATTGCTTTTTGTTCTATAGACAAGTAGATAAGGTGAAAACCTAGTTGGTGTTCTTAGTGCTGTTCTATATGCCCATAGAGCATCTGGTAAGTGGACAACCTATCTTCTGTATACTTATGGATCATCTTGCTAAGTATTTTAAGAAGTGTTTTATTCGTTGCTTTAGCTTGTTCATTTCCTTAGGGATAATATGGAGCTGACCGGACATGTTTGATTCCATACTTTTCCAAAGTAGCATGAACTTGTCTATTGACAAATGAAGTGCCATTATCAGAGATTATTTTGTATGGGATTCTGTATTTGTAGATGACATTTTCTCTGATGAAATTTGCTACTACGGGCCTTGAAGCTTTCTTCAAAGCTTTGGCTTAAACCCACTTGGTAAAGTATTCTGTAGCAGTAAGAATCGAGGTATACCCATGCGATGATGGGTGAATTAGCCCAATTAAATCAAGCCCCCAAGTATGGAAGGGCTAGGGGGCCCTTATGTTTTGTAAGGCTGTAAGATGCTGATAGAGCACATTGTTGTATATCTGGCATGTGCGACATTTCTCCATGAATTCTTTCGCTTGTTGCTTCAGTCCTTCCCTAAAATGGCTTTTGTCTAGGAGTTGTTTGTATAATTTCTTTCCCCTTTGATGTTCCCCACAATCTCTGGCATGGATTTCTTGTAGAACTTTTCTGGCTTCAAGTGAACTTAAACAACTCAGTGGTTCCTTATTGAGTCTTTTTCTGAATAAGATGTTTACATGGATGAAATATCTTTTTGCAACCTTTTGGATTTGATGTTTAAAATTGGATCCCACCAATCTTCTTCATATGAAATTGTTAATACCTCTACTCTTCGGTACTCTACATAGCACTTTAGGCAAGTAATTTACACTTCATCAGCTTGTTTTTTCATTTTTGGCCAAAAGTAACCTGCTCTCTGTAGCTTTTTGTATAAATTGACTTTCCCTTTTATTCTACAATTCTTCTAATGAATTTGTTAGAGTCTCTAGATAGCTTCTTGTTGACCCAAATATCTGATCATGATTCCTTCTAGAAGTTGCTTGTACAAACCCCTTAGTATTATCATGTAGTCCTTCAATTGTTTTAAATTACCCAGGATATTTCCTTCTTTCAAAGCTTGATAGATAGGAAATCTTCAGTCTTATGTTGAGAGTTGGAATTCAAAACTATAGTAAGTTTCAAGTATAGAGGAAACTTTCTGCAAAATGTTTATAGCCGTGTTTCCCTATTCTGGATGAAGCTTCAATCTTATAGTGGCAAGTGTATCTGTTATCCTGTTGTTAGCCTCAGGTGCATGTTCTATCTCTATTACTTTGAAACTCTTAACAAACTTCTATGCCATTATTCTGTATGGTGCTAAGGCTATTTCTTTTACTAAAAACTCACCCCGTAATTGATTAACCACTAGATTAGAGTCCCCTATGAGCTTAATAGATTCCACTCCTATTATAAAAGCTATTAGAAGTCCACTAATTGCTCCTTCGTATTCTGCCATGTTATTTGTCGCTGCAAGTGCTAATTTTATCACCCATGCTATTGAATTCTTTTCTAGATCTGTTAAAATAATTCCTACTACTTCTGCAGATCTTGCAGTACCATCAAAATGACAAATCCAGAACTCAGTTATTTCTTCTACCTTTGCATTTACTTCTGGCAATCCTCTAGGTATTTCTTCAGATAAAACGACTTTGTTTTTATTCGAGAAGGCAGTGATCAGGTCTATAATAGCTTAGCTTTTAATAGCTTTTGGTGTGATACAGATAATATCATATTCTATCAATTGTAATAATCATCTTGCTAACCTTTTAGATAACAGGTTTTATGAGTACGTACTTGAGAGGGTTTGTTTTCGCTATAAGCTCTAGCTTGTGTGCGAGGAAATAACGTCAAATTTTTTAGCAGCATAAATTAATGCCGGACACAGATGCTAAGGATATGTATACTTTCTCTCACCTTTTGTCATTTGTCTACTGATGTAGTAAACTAGATTCTCGACCTCTTCTTTATTGTCTTAAACGAGTAAAGCCCCAATTGCTGTTGATGTATTTGCTAGGTAGATCTTTATAGGACTTCCTTTTATAGTCGCTTTCATTGTGGGTAGATGTAGGATAAGCTTTTGGATTTTCTGTAGTGCATGACTATGTTCTTCTTTCCACAGAAATTCTGACTTTTTCTTGAGCAAAGGAGTGAAAGTGGTGATAAGGGCTGCCAATCTAGGAACAAATCTTCATATGAAAGAAAGGTTACCAAGTAGACTTTTCAACTCTTTCTTGGTTGATTTAGTTGCAACAAAAGCAATGTTCTGGATTTTAGTTGGATCAACATCTATTCCCCTCTGGTGAACAATAAACCTTAGAAATTTGCTTGATGAGACTCCAAAACACATTTTTTTGGATTCATTTTTAAATTGTAAAGACAAAATCTCTCAAATACCCTCTTCAAGATTTTTGGATGATCCCTTCTTAGTTTTGATTTCACCATTAGATTGTCGACATAATTTTCAACCTCCTTTACTATCATATCATCGAAAATGGCTATCCTTGCTCGTTGATAAGTAGCCCATGTTTTTTTTAATCCAAAAGGCATCACAGTGTAATAAAAGTTACCAAAAGTGTTCAAAAAGCAATTTTGTGACATCTCCTAGAGACATTTTGATCCAGTTATATCCATTGAAGTCATCCATAAATGAGAGCATTCTATGTCCTACAGTTGAATAAATGAGAATGTCTATATTTGGCAAAGGCAATTCATCTTTACGACATGCTTTGTTGAGATTGCAAAAGTCGATGCATATCCATATTAGACCATTCTTCTTTTTGATAAGTACTATGTTTGCTAGCCAGGTTGGATGAATAATCAGGTTAATGAAACTAGCCGCCATTAACTTCTCCACTTCCAATTTGATTTGGGCTTCTACTTCTGGATCGAAATTTTCTTCGCGGTTGCTTGACTGGATTGAACCCCAATTGGACGCTTAAAGGGTGACATACCACATCTGGATTTAATCCAAACATATCTTCATATCCCAATGTGAAGACATCTTTATATTGTTTGAGGATTTTGATCAATTCCTTTATTTCTGTATTAATAAGTTAAGATCCAATTGAGAGTTTTTGTTGCTTATTTGACTCTGAACTAAGATCAATTTTTCCAACATTTCTGTCACATCATTTGTACCATCTTGCATACATTTTGGTACAATTTGTATCTTCTATTCTATTTCTGCGTCATTCTCTACTGGCACTTCCTTATGTGTTTTTGTAGTAGCACATAAATTTGTTTCTCTAGGGCCTTCCCACATGTTGTGTTTAGGCCCCACACATGATCATAATCAGTATACCAATTTCCTTCCGAATAGTTTGGTTTTGGTAGAACGAATGGGACCTTTCCTTTTTTCTTCTTTCCTCTGTTTTTCTTATAATACTTGCTGTAAATCAGTATTTTCTTCCCATTTTGGTATTGGTATTGGCTGAAACTTAAAAATGGATCCTGTTTCTATAGTGGCATACTCATCATAAAACTCCACATCTGCTAGATGGTTTCTGTTTTGTAAAAAAGGGTCTGATTTGCTGGAATCCGGATGGGTTTAAGACCTATTCTTCCCTTTACACATTGATGGTAGGTAGATACTACTAATTTATGTTGATTCAACCAAGGTCTGCCTAATAGAATCTGATAACTAACATTCACATCTAGCACATGGAATCTAATGTTAGCTCATACATGTTATAGAAAGATTTATCTAGTGAACTTTCTTGATATGTGGAATCATCGGCATCGGTGTCTTCCTATAGAAAGGTCTATAGATACAATGGTTTTTTCTATACTATTTTTAAACCCTACTATTTTAATTACAGATCCTACTATTTTTCCTTAATCTATCCCTGCTGCTTCTAGAATCGACAAATGGATAATATTGATAGAGGAGCCCGTATCTATTAAAGCATGTCTAATTATCACATTATTTATTTGAGCTTCCAGATAAAAAGGCCTACCATGGTTTGCATGTAGGACTTCCATATCTTTATCTATAAATGTGATTGCGTTCATGCTCTCCAGAAATGCTTTGTTGGATCTTGATTCTTATGCATAACATTCTGGACCATATTATGCTGAAACTTTTATCAGGGCTCCTACAGTAGCAATTTTGGCTTGGGGAAAATAACCTGTTTGGTCGTACAGAGACATGAATTTTGGGTTGTGTTGAAGCCATCGAATTATAGGATTTGGATGCTGTTATGGAATTTATTTCTTTGTGTCACTTACTATAGAACAACTGCAAAAAGTGCGCTTTTATTTTCATCTAGTACTATAAGGGTTACAACAACCTTTTTTAGCTTATGAACAGGAAGAGGATTTTCTTCAATGATCTGTCTTTGCTCTTGAAGTTCAAGTGTTCCATCAGCAATCTTCTCAAGAACTATTTATCGTATTACCTGACAAGCAATAGTGGCATGTCCCATCCTCCTTGAAATTTGCAGTATTCTATCTATTTTTTTCTTCTTTTGTTGGTAAGTGTGGGACAAAGGATAATCTAATTACACCGTCTTCAATTCATCGATCTAGAAGACGGTCTAACTTGTTTGTTAAACATGGGACTATAAGATATGTTGTGAATGCTCTTCACTTTTCCTTAATAGTAAACCTTGGCTTCCTTTCTGCAAATAAAGTATGCCTGCATGAACTGAATTCTTTTCTTTCTGGTCTGGCATTCTTTTGGAAAAGTTTGACTGATGCAGCTGTCTTTCTTGTTGACTTCAAAAGCTTTGTAAATTGTGTGATATTGGTATTTTCTAGAAAACTTCTGTAGTCTGGGATGATATTATTGATGCAAGTTTCTACCAACTCAGCCTTATCATATTCTGTATGACATTTTAACGCCAAATCTCTGAAACTTTCAACAAAGTCAACCAAAGGTTTTGTAGCCTCTTTTTTAGTATTGTTGAGTGTTGTACCATAGTTACCTTTTCTTCATACTGAAAATACTTCTTAAGGAATTTTCTAGCCAAATTCATCCCTCGAGTAAATTGATCCAAAAGTAAGAGAAGTGTACCAGATATATGCTCTGTCCATAAATAACTTAGAGAATTCTCTAATCTCAAATTTGTATCACTAGTAAAAGATCCCAACATATCTAGACAGCATGCAATATGTTCTTTGGGGTTTCCTTTTCCTCAATCAAATAAAGGAAAAAATGGCA
Source organism: Boswellia sacra (assembly GCA_013180625.2). Classification (NCBI taxonomy): domain Eukaryota; kingdom Viridiplantae; phylum Streptophyta; class Magnoliopsida; order Sapindales; family Burseraceae; genus Boswellia; species Boswellia sacra. The sequence continues at coordinate 61,976 of SNVD02011508.1, forward strand.
CCTCATACCCAGGAGGGTGTGGTTTAAATATGATTTCATTTGAATAAGGTGATTGGGGGACATTTTTTGAATCTAAATCATTCTTACTCAATTTTTTCTAGATTATTGACAAGATGTCTGCTTGCAAGATAGACACGTTTGAATATGCTGACCTCTTGCTTGTCGATGCGCTCAAATCATTTTCCTTAGCTCTATAACCATTTTCTTTTGGTTGCACGTCCTCTCGGATCTATTTGAGTGATTCGATGATGATCTCCTAGGTATCTTGCATATTTTGAATAGTGGATGTCAAACTTTCAATCCTTTTTTCCAACTCCTTAATTCATCTGGAGTTTCTCTGTCATTTTGTTGATTCTCCCATTCTTTTTCTGCTTTCTAGAGTTTCCTTAGAACTGTTGTTTCCTTTTCTTTGTTTTACCATATGATATCTCTAGCCAACTCCTTATGGGAGTCACCTATTATTGTGTCTCGACTTTATGACAATACGAAAAAGATGATTTTATCCTTTACAAAGAAAACAAATTACAAATATATCCTTCCGTATGAAAAATCCAAAATACCTTCGGTTGTTGCGAGACTTTTGTCTGAGTTATAGAGAGTTGGCCCATGTCACCTCGAAACCTCCGATAGATTAGGAAGAGCTGTGTTGCAGATATATGATGGCGAAACAAATTACAAAAATATCATTCCGTATGAAAAATCCAAAATACCTTTGGTTGTTGCGAGACTTTTGTCTGAGTTATGGAGAGTTGACCCATGTCACCCCAAAACCTCTGATAGATTAGGAAGAGCTGTGTTGTAGATATATGACGGCGACTCACATAAGAAAATAGATCGAAGCTTCTGGATGAGATGTGGCGATGGGATCAAATAGCAAATATGAGAGATGATAATCTTGAATAGATTGGAATAATGCTTATGGAACTAATTTACTAAAATAATGGCATGTGTATTACTATCTAGATACTGTTCTGGAGAAATGCAAAAATGCCTATGATTGCTTGTTTGTCTGAAACTCGAGGACTGTGATCTGAAAGTAATTTGTAAACTGATGATGTGAAAGAAATAGTTGGGAAACAATTAATCAAGCAAAAGATAGAAATACATAACACCTATGACCGATGACAGCAAACTGTATGATAATTTTATGTAGATTTTCAAGGTAAATGGCTATATTTGGATAGTACTTGATGAAAATTATGCTTGACTGGTGTTTTTGGATAGTGATTAGGCTATAAAAGACATGAACAAGGTTGTGCTTAATCTTGATGATCAAGGAATGTGTTTGAGAACTGTGTTTAGATGTATAAGAGAATCAAGATTATTGTTGAATAATAATACGAATGTGTTTTTAGACTCTTGGCATGTGTTTCTTGATGATTTTATAAAAAATTCATGAAGGCTTTATATAGCTAAAGTATAAGAATTATAATCGATGTCAACTAGTGTAAGGGATAAGATAATAAGAGATAATGCTTGTAATTATCTCTAATTATCCTAATAAAATTATGAGATAAATGCAAGGATAAAGTTTGATGATATTTATCTATGATAATAAAATATAAGGATAAATCTAGGATAAATCTATGAGACTTCTACCAATATGCCCTCACCTTTATCCTCAAGTATAGTTTACCAAAATACCCCTAAATGGGCATTGGCTTTAACACATTGGGCTAAGTAGACCTCATATTTCTAGTTTACGCCAACCAATCCACATCCCACCAAGAAGCCCCAAGGGTGGCTTGGGTCCACTTGATCTGAGGACACAGAATGAATACAGTTTCAAATTCAGAGTTTAGATTCATATTTGGGCCCACAGGGCTAGCTTGAGCCAAGCCCAATACTGTGCTAGTGCTAGACTTTGTTTTATGGGCTTACACTGATTGTACTGGATGCCATGGCCATGGACTTAGTACATATTTTACTGATTTAGAGTTTAGATTCAGATTGGGCCCATGGGGCCTGCCTGGGTCGAGCCCATCGGGCTTCAACCAAAATCGAACATCAATAATATTATTTTCTCAAGTCAAGTAAGATTGATTAATTTGTATTTTTTTTCATTTGTCATATTACTGATGCAATACGTGTTGAGATTCGTGACTCATTTCCTAATTTAAGTTCACTTCTTCTTTCAATAGGAGAAGTAAAAGGAATATGAAATTAGAATTGTTAAACAAATAGGAGTTCAACTTTTATTAGGAATAGGAGTCCTACTGCCCTTACTCAATTATTCCCTATATTACCCAACTAACTAAAATATCTACGCTCTTTCATCTTCGTCAACAGTACAACCAATAAGCTTTAAAGCAATCACTAGAGCCAGGGAATAATTGAGTGAGAGTAGTAGAACTCTTATTCCTAATAGGAGTAGGACTTAAATTTTTAACTTAAATCGAAACACCCACTATCCATCTAAATTTTCAACTTAAGTCCCTCTAACTTGACCTAATTTAAAATTTAAAATGGAATGAATTTAAAAATGGGGAATGATGAGTTCGAAAATGAGGTTGAATAGAACTCTTTTAAATGATGCATCGTAGTTCAAGGGAAGTGGGTAATTTTATAAAAAGGCCCAATTGTATTATTGACTGCACTAAGTGCAGAGGAAAGCCCATATTCTAAAGAAGCCTAGCCAGAGTTTATCGCTTGGTAAGTGTTAACCGAAACGGTGAGTTTTGTTAGAAGCTGTGGACAAAAATTGCAATTTGCAAAGAAAAAGAAAGTTGACGAGAGAAGAAGAAATTTCCAGGTTGTCACTAGCAATAATCATTCCATGTCCAACTCATTAATTAACGTGACATCAATTAAACTTTCCCGCCCAAACACAACCTGAATTGAATTGTCTTCCGAAAATTCACAAAGCATTAACGGCATTCAGACACAGAAAAGCAAGCTAAAGTTCATTCCAAATCTTTCTACATTTATGATCAATCATCATAAAATTTCCTTCGCCGTAGTTTTCTCAAGTTTCGTTGGTGTCAAAGTCTACTACATATGCATGTGCCATACACATGATGAGTTTTGATCAACTTATGATAAAACAAGAATATTATTTTTATTCCTATTTTAATGTTTCTAGAATTATATTTTAGGAAGTATTTGATTTATAATAAATATCTCTTTAGATTAGGATATAATATCTTGTATCCTAATTAGAATAGAAGAATATTTATTTGTTCTAATTCCTTTTGGAGTTTGTTTATAACACTTCCTATTTTATTCCTCCTAATCTTAATATGATTTTGATTAGAATTTTTACAAGATTTCTAGGAGATTTTGGTCAAACCTCTCACTATAAAGCTATTTAGGCGGCTAATTACGTGATTGAGAGATTAACGTGTTGGCTGTTTTAGTTGTGAGAGAGTCTTGAGTTTGGCATTCCATGAATTCATAGAAGAGAGCTTCAACGCAAAAGAAATGTCTTCTTTGATTTGATTCTTTGAGTCTTTTGATTCATGTATGAGTGGTAGAAATCGTACATGAGTTGTTCATTGAGTCTGTATGAGTTATTAGATACTTGAGTTAACTTGCGGGTTAAGTGTTTATGTAATTTAGTGTCAGACGTCATTATTATGTGTAACTTAACAGTGTGTTGTTAAGTTATCTGCGACAGAGATGGGTAGTGTCACTAGAGTTTAAGATTTTGGTGGGATTTTGTTTGTCAAAGATTAGATCAGTGTGTGAGAGTGAGTCAGCACTGTAAAAGATCCTAAAGATTGTACAAACAAACCTTAGTAAATTGCAGCTCTATAGTTGTCCGTGGACGTATGTTTTATAACCGAACCACGTAAAAATCCTCTTATGCCGATTTATATTATAGTTTACTATTATATTTCTTATAACTGTATACCTCCAGAACTATCAATTGATATCAGAGCAGGTTTACTGATAGACATGTGAAGAAAACGATCACACTGATCTGGAAGGATAGAGTTTATTCGTACTGGAGGATCCGAAACATAACCACCCATTCTTGATGATGGTAATTATTCATATTAGAAGGTAAGAATGATGATGTATATTAAATCTCTTGATGACAGGGCATGGACTAGTGTGCTTAAAGGATGGACACTGTCAACAAAGTTGAATGCTTTTGGTGATTCCGAACCGAAACCTGAGGATGAATGGATAGATGAAGAATACCGATGTTCTAGTTGGAATTCAAAGGCTCTTAACGCAATCTTTGACACAGTGGACTTAAACAACTTCAGACAGATTTTAAGGTGCAAAGTGACCAAAGAAGCATGGGATATACTTGAGGTAAAACATGAAGGTACTGCATCTATTAAAAGATCTAAATTGATGAGATTAAATTCTCAATTTGATAATCTGATGATGCATAAGGATGAGGCAATTTCTGAGTTTTACTCTAAGATATGTCACATTACAAATTCCGCATACATGCTTGGAAAAACTTTCACAGATGCAGAAGTTGTTAGCAAAATAATTAGGTCTGTCCTAGATAAATTTCAACCCAAAATCTCAGCCATTGAGGAAGTTAAAAACACTGATGAGATGAAAGTTGATGAACTGATTGGCATTCTCCAAAACTTTGAAATAAATCAAAGTACTAGGAAGCAAAAAGGTAAAAGCATTGTATTTAATGTGAAAGCTGAAAAATCTAATGATGAATGTAGTGATGAGCTTGATGAAACTGATTCTAAACAGATTGCTTTTCTAACAAGAATTTATGTCAAGTTTATGAAAAGAAATTTCAGAAAAAAGAATCAAAGGAAGCCATCAAACTCAAGTGAAGAAAAATTTAGAAAGTTCAGCAAGGAGAATGATAAGAAGAAGCCAAAATAACTTGAAAAGAAAGGGCAGATTTAGTGTTATGAATGTTCTAGTTATGGGTATATTCAATCTAAATGTGCTAATCTCAAGAAGAAAAGCAAAGGACTGACAACAACCTAGAGTAATGAATCAGAATCGGCGTCAGAAGATCAAGATTGCATGAGCAATTTTGTTGCATTTACAACATCTGTAGCAGATAAAGAGAAAGCTGTTATGTCTGACATAACAAAAAATTACAGAACAAGTGTTGATCATTCTGATGAAGAAGATGGACCAGAATACTATGAAGAGTTGCAAGAGACATACAACGCACTCTATGGTGAATGGCTGAATCAGAAGGAAGAAATCAAAATCTTGAAGAGGAAGATTGAAGTGCTGGAATATGAAAAATCCTTTGCTGAAAACCATATCTCAGAACTGGAGACTGTTTTGATAGACAAGACAGCATATATTGAGAAAATCACAATAGAACTGGTTGAAAGCAAGAGGTGTGTTGATCAACTCAAAATTGGAGCAGCCAAACTTTATCAGGTCTTGAGTGTTGGAAGAGACAACTCTAACAAACATGGATTGGGACACACAGAAGGTAATGTTGCATCTTTATCAAAAATAGTTTTTGTGAAAGCTTCAACATCATGTAAGAATTCTGAACTCAACTCTTTAAAGTCAAGTCCTAATTCCAAGAACAGTGAGACATTTGTCTCTCATTTGAGTTCTTTCAAATCCAGTCCTGAAAAGGTAAGGAAATTCATTCCACTTTGTTATTTTTGTGGTAAAAAGGGACATATTAGGCCTAAATGCTTTAAATTATTGAATCTTTTGTATAAATGATCAAAATAGTTTAAACTGTTACCAAAATCACAACTGCAGCGGGTTAAGAAAGACAAAATAGTATGTGATGTTGCTCTTACTACTCTTGAACATACTTCTAACGGTTTCTGGTATTTTGACAGTGGTTGTTCCAGGCACATGACTGGAAATAAACAGTTTTTAACAGATTTTAAAGCATGCAGGGAAGGTAACGTCACCTATGGAGATGGAGCAAAGAGTAAGATCATTGGTAAAGGCACTTTGAACGTCAAAGGCCTACCCAACTTTCAAAATGTCTTGTTGGTTGAAGGTTTGAAAGCTAATCTTATTAGTATAAGTCAGATTTGTGATGACAAGTATATTATTAATTTCACACAAAATAAATGCATGGTCTTAGATAATTTTGGTAAATGCATTCTAGAAGATAATAGATCTTCGGATAATTGTTACTTGGAAAAAATTGCATTTCAAGCTAGGATTTCAGATTTAGAATTGTGGCATAAAAAATTAAGACACTTAAATTACAAAGACTTGGTTAAATTAACTAAGTTAGGTGCTGTAAAAGGAGTTCTTAAACTTGATGACAAACTAAATGGAATTTGTGGACCACGTCAAATGGGAAAACAAATTAGAAGTTCACATTAGTCAAATCCACATCTTAGGACATCCAAAATACTTGATTTGCTTCACATGGATCTTATGGGTCCTATTGATAAGTGTCTATTTATATATCATTTTCATATTAATTCGTCCATGTTTCTTTGCTATATTCCTTGGTATTTTTATGTTTTTGTGTGGTTTTGATGTTTGTAGGAGTTTTGGAGCAACTTGCACAAAAATGGAGTAAAACCCTTCATTTTCACCTCTGCTAGTCAACCATCTTCTCGGATTTAATTGTATTGATATACAATGAACCCGATGACATATCATATACCGTTGAAAAGCTCTCGAAGTCTACTTTTTGGAGAAATTTACGGTTTATGAATCCATTCAGTGTACCGAAAGTTGTAATCAAAACAGTGTGAGAAGTGTAGAAATGTAATTCCACACATCACTGTAGCATGTATAATACGGGACACTGTAGCACGTTACTGTAGCAGAGTATTTAAACACATTTTAGGGTTTTATTTTGATAACTTGAAGAGGGGAGAACGTGGTGGAGGCTGCAGCTCTGGAATTCTTTCATCTCTTGGAGTTCTTGAAGGAGAAAGGAAGCATGGAAAGAGGAAGAACTACAATCCAAAGAGAATTACATCAAATTTGCTAAGTTTTTCCCTTCCCTTTCATTTTCTGGAATGTCTCCATGTTGTATTGTATTTACCACGTTCTTAAACATGTGTAACTGAATCTGAATTGGTTGAGGGTGATTTCAAAGCCCCTGATATGGTTTTTGTAAGTTGATTGTGCAAGAAGTTGTTATCCAATTCTCTAATTGAATTTGCTTGTATTTTCCTATATCTAATGCTTATGATTGCTTGCTGGATTGTATTTCGAATGGTAAACTGAATATAATATGGTCGTTGTCTATAGCTAGACTAGAAATCTTGATCCGTAATTGTCATGAATTTCTAATCCTTAGTAGCAAAATTGTGATCAGAGATTGCAATTGGAGAATACAACCTAAGTTAAATAATCCGAGCTTGTGTGTTTATTGCTTAGATCAACCTATCTTTCTTATCATAATGCATCCATTGAATTAAACTCAGAGAGCTTGTTCTAGGTTGTTTAATGGATAGAGATTAAATAAAGAGCTTGTTTTATTTAACAACAAAGTAAGGAAAGATTGGGATAACAGAGCTTGTTGTTATCTACGGTTGATAATTTCAATGGTGTAATTGGATGACAATTCTACAATTAATTCGCAAATCCATATCTTGTGGTAGAGAAGGATCCCTTAACCAGGTTTCTCTCATTGATTTTTCAATCTGTTTAAATTTGCATTGTGTTATTCTTTACTTGCATTAATATTTCATCTAGTTAATCAATCAACAAAACCCCCCATTTAGTTTTGTTGTTGCTGGAAATAACAAATTCAATTAGAATCAATCCTCGTGGGAACGATATCTTACTTATCACTTTATTACTTGTGCGACTAGTATACTTGCTAGTTTCGAACGCATCAAGTTTTTGGCGCCGTTGCCGGGGATTGATTTTCTAATCAATTTGTTATTCTGTTTTTACTACTGATTCTTGATTGTTATTTCCTGATTGTTTGTGTTTAGGCTTTTATGTCTGAGGGAGAAGCGGATCAACGACTTAAGAGAATTAAGAGTTTCTTCAATCCTCGAATTTAAGGCTAAATCGGTCAATTTCAACTCCACCTCCAGAATTTGACCTTGCACGACATACTTCCCTCCCATCTTCTTGCAGTTCAATCAAATCTGAATCAGAAGCAATGGCGATGGAAAACGATCAGACTCTTAAGGAGTTAGCGGCTCCAATTATTGATCAACAACCGCTATGCATAAGCACCAATTTTGAGGTAGAATTTGAGCTTAAATCTGGACTAATTCGTCTCTTGCCTACATTTCATGGTTTTGCAGGAGAGGATCCTATCAAATACCTCAGAGAATTTCATGTGGTATGCTCAAGTATGAAGCCAACTGGCGTGTCTGAGGAGCAAATAAAATTGAGAGCTTTTCCATTCTCATTAGCAGATTCGACGAAAGATTGGCTATACTATCTACCATCGGGTACCATTACCACGTGGAATGAGATAAGTAAACTCTTTTTAGAGAAATACTTTCCCACTTCGAAAGTTATAAACATTAAAAAAGATATTAGTGGCATTCGACAACACAATGGAGAATCACTTCATGAATATTGGGAGAGATTTAGAAGGTTATGTGCTAGCTGTCCAAACCATCAAATTAGTGGTGGACTCCTAATTCAATATTTCTATGAGGGTCTCATACCAATGGAAAGGAGTATCATTGATGCTGCTAGTGGTGGAGCACTGGTTAATAAAACACCGAACGTTGCAAGACGTTTGATTAGCGACATGGCAGCAAACTCCCAACAATTCAGCGGCCAATTTGAGCCAAACTACCAAGGAGAGTAAATGAGGTAAGTACCCTGAACATTGAACAACAACTTTCTGAGCTTACCTCTCTTGTAAAAAAAATGGCTGTAGGACATATGCATCAATCTTATGTATGTGGATTATGTTCTACCACGAAGCATCCAACCGACATGTGTCCAACTTTGCAAGAAGGAGATACGGAACAAGCCAATGCCATGGGTGGATTTCTAGGACAACCAAGCCAAAGTTACAGTAATCATCAACCAATCACTCCAAATGCCATACCAAATCAGCCATCAGGTTTTAATCAACCAAGAGTGCAGCAATCATTTCAAATGGAACCACAACTAGCACCACAACTAGCTCCACAAAACTCAGGTATAGATCTCCAGGACATTGTTAAAGTACTTGCTACTAACACAATGCAATTTCAGCAGGAAACTAGGGCAAGTATCCAAAACCTGGAAAATCAAATGGGACAATTGGCTACTAACATGAGCAAATTCGAGAGCAAGAGCTTAGAAAAATTACCTTCTCAGACAGTGATCAATACAAGAGAGAATGCTAGTGCAATCACTTTGAGAAGTGGAAAGCAATTACAAGTCCCATAAAAAAAGTCACAAGCTAATGAAGGAGATGACACCACTTCACCCATGAACAAAACATCATCTCCTAAGGTAGATCTTAAAACTCAAATTCCTTCATATGTTACTCCTCCACCTTTTCCTAGCAGATTTGCAAAATCAAAGAAGGAGGAACAAGAACAGGAAATCCTGGAAACTTTTCGCAAGATCGAGGTAAATATACCACTTCTGGATGCTATTAAGCAAGTACCTCGTTATGCAAAATTTCTCAAGGAGTTATGCACCAACAAGAGAAAGTTGAAGGGAAATGAGAAAGTAAGTGTGGGGGAAAATGTTTCAGCTGTACTACAAAGAAAAATTCCTCCGAAATACAAAGATCCAGGTACGTTCACCATTCCATGCACCATTGGTAGAACCAAGTTTGAAAGAGCTATGTTAGATTTAGGAGTATCTATTAATATCATATTCTATTTATGCTTCTTTAAATCTTGGACCTCTTGCGGAAACTGGTATTACCATTCAACTTGCTGATCGTTCTAATGCATATCCCAAGGGAGTTGTGGAAGATGTGCTTGTGCAGGTGAATCAATTTGTTTTCTCAACAGACTTCTATGTTCTTGAAATGGAGGATGAGACATCTCCTAATCCAACACCAATTCTTTTGGGGAGACCATTCTTGAAAACTGCTTGAACTAAGATTGATGTTCATGATGGCACTCTCACCATGGAATTCGATGGCGAGGTGATTCGTTTCAATATTTTTGAGACAATGAGGTACCCTAGTGACTTGCATTCTGTTTTGGCAGTTGATGTTATTGATTCTTTGCCACAACAACATTTTGAGTTAACTCACAAGGATGGATTGGAAATGGCTACTAGTGAGCACATAGGGACAGAAAATTCCAAAGAACCAAGAAGGTTGATACAAGTGTCGAAAGAAATGAAGGAAGCTATGGCATGCTTAGATAAGACTATAGCTATAACCACAAACAGGTATGATGTTTCGTACATTGAATTGCCTTTATCTAAGGAGAAACTTCTTCCTTCTGTGATGAAAGCCAATACCTTGGAGTTTAAGCCACTTCCAGATTATTTGAAGCATGTATTCTTGGGTGACAAAAATCCTTTGCCAATTACAATAGAAATGGGCCTTGCACCACTAAAAGAAGAGAAACGCGTCCGAGTACTAAGAGATCACAAAATAACTATTGGGTGGATGATTGTTGACATCCAAGGCCCAGCCATATGCATGGACCGTATCTTGTTAGAAGAAGGATCCAAGCCCATTAGTGAAGCACAACGGAGATTGGACCCTCCTATGATGGATTTAACGTCGGGCTGAGGACGTTAAACCAAGCGCTTATTGGGAGGCAACCCAATGTTTTTGAAAAATAAATAAAAGAAAAGAAAAGAAAAATAAAATAAGGTAATAATGATCGATTTTTGTTTCTCGAGGAGATTCCTTTCGTAGGCTATCAAATTGATCAGGTTTTATCTCTCTTAGCCATCTGTCTTATTTGTTTTTATATATATATATTTTTTTACTTGTTTTTGACTTTTGTTTGCTTTCGTGTTGTTATCTCTTTTATGTGTCTTTAGTTTCTTTTCTGCTCTTTTTTTTTCGTTTCTTTTGTTTAATTTGATTATTTCGTACTTTGTGCTCATTTGTGCAACAGCTTGAGGAAACACCGAAACAAGAATTGAAGCCATTGCTTGAAGGTTTAAAGCGTGCATATCTTGGAGAAGAATAGACTCAAACAGATTACTGGCTGTCTCTTATACACATCTAGATGTGTATAAGAGACAGCTTCAATGGATGCTGATATCTTTCTATCAAACCTTCGTAAATATTTTCCTTCACTTCCTCAAAATGCTGTGTTTAAAATTTATAAAGTACGGATGACTAGACTTTGGGCATTGATGCTCCTAAATGTGCCTGCTGATATCCGATGGCTTATCGAAGCAAAGGTGAGATTGTCCGGTGAGCCGGACATTAATCTCGCAAAATACATGCCTGGTCTAGGAAAGAGCTACTACGCCAAGAGGCGAAGAGAAAAAAGGTTACAAGTATGTTATAAATGTGCTAGATGGAATTGTAACCAGACTTGTCGTTCATTAGGTTTTGTGTCCAGAAATAGAGAAGATAAACTATCATTTATTAAGAATGGTCTGAGTAATGAGTCGCTGGATAATTTTTTGTTAACTCTCGAGTCACATTCTTGTGGACTTGTTCAGCGTGAATTGCTTAATCTATGGACACAATTTCGTGATGAATTGCAGTGTTATAGTCTAGGAATCTGACTAAAAACGACCCTGTTTGCCAGTTTATAAGAAAACTGGATGGGAAGCAAATCCCCGACCATAGAAGGCGTTTCAGCCGTTACTGGACGTAAAACCAGAGGAAGATGTGAGCCACAATCACAACTACTTGTATATTTGAATGTGTGTTGTTGTTGTCGAATTTTATTTTATTTTTTTGTTTTGTTTGATCTGATTATCAATGTTGTTTTTGTGTTTTTGTTGTTTGTTAATTTTGTTTGTTTTAATTTTCAGTTTTCTTTTTGACAAACCATATGACTATCCCATCATAAGCACACGTGGAGACAAGTGTGGAGGTTTTGTCAACCTCCGCCGAAAGTATATCTCTACTTTTCATGCTTCACGTGGGAGATAAGTGTGGCGGTTTTGTCAAACCCCACCGAAATTATATTTCCATTTTTCATGCTTCACGTGGGAGACAAGTGTGTAGGTTTTGTCAAACCTCGCCGAAAGCATATCTCATTTTTTCAAATCTTTGGGCGATAAATCTGCATCGAGCAACCCCCACCGAAAGTATGTCCCCATGTGTCAAAATTTGAGAGTTTTATGGGTGTATATATACATTATGCATATTTTCATATGTCATTCCATAACCTGTCTTGCAATTGAAAAGCATAATATCTAACGTGTCTAACACAAGATAAGAGCACTTGTAGAAATGGAGAAAACACCAATTCGGCGATTCCGCAATATATGCGTATTTTGCGGATCGTAATTTGGTAAAGATGGAGAGTTTACCACAGCAGCTCTTGATCTTGGTAGGACATTGGCTGCGAGGGGTATTAAATTGATTTATGGAGGGGGTAGTCTTGGGTTAATGGGGTGTGTGTCAACAGCTGCAACCCTAGGCGGGAGCAAAGTTCTTGGCATTATCCCCAAACCTTTAGCTGTACAAGATATCGTAGGCAACACAATCGGGGAAGAGTTACAGGTCTCTAGCATGCATGAGCGTATTGCACATATGGTTGTTAAGTCCGATGCATTTATAGCTTTACCTGGTGGTTATGGTACATTAGAGAAGATATTTCAAATCACCTCTTGGGCACAGCTAAACATCCATCGGAAACCCATTGGTTTGTTAAATTTCAATAATTTTTTTGATGGTTTGTTGTCTTTTCTTGATCAAGCTGTAGAAAAAAATTTTATCTCACCATCAGCGAGGCAAATCTTGTTACAGCTTCAACGGCAGGGGAGTTAATTGACAAACTACAAGAATTCGTCTATTCGCCTGATCCAACAACAGCTCGGATTGATTGGTTTGGAGAAGGCAATAAGAGGCGTAAATTGGATTTAACGCTCCATCTGTAATCTCTATATGCTGGTTTGCTTCATTTTCGTTTGCTTTCTCTTTATTGTGTTTATTTGAGTTGAGTTTTTCTTTCAGATTGTTTCTTTCACCCCAGGTAATATTTTCTAATCTTGGCTTTTAGAGTGGTGGCTTAAGAAGTTCAAGTTCTCTTGAAACGCATTCTGGATTTCTTTAATCCATAATGGCTGAATAAGGAGGCTAAATTCTAAACTTTTTAGATCCATTCTAACTGACTTGTTTGCGTTTGCTGATTTGTTGGACTTTATTATTTTCTGAGTAAGTTTAGTTTTATGTAATTTGGAGTTGTGTGTTTTTGTTTTTACCAGTTTCGATTCGAAAAAAAAACATTGTGGAAAACCTGAGAATGGCAGAATATGGGGTTTTCTTAACTCTTGAAACGCATTCTCTCTCAATAAATCTGTAGGTTGTTTTTTTCATGTTGTTTGAAGTGTCTTGTTTCTTGTTTTGTTCTTTCATAATAAAGGTATATAGGCTGGAAACCTTAAGTCTGCAGGCTACTGGTCCTAAGGATTGTTGAAATATACAATCTTGACTCAGGTGTAACAACACCACGTACCTCTTTTTCTGCATTTTGTGGGTCAATGATAAGATAATGATTGAATTAAGAATAACTCTTGGAAAATGATAAATGATGCATGGATCTGTGTGCTTAAAATGTTTATTGGTTTTCGCTTTACTTTTGATTCCTTGCGCAACATTGAGCACTGAGCTATTATCACTGAGTTATTTGTTCACTTAGAGAAAGTTTATGTAATTTAAATGGTTCTTCAGATTTCAATGAATTCTAGAACTTGTTTGATGGTCACTCGAGGCGAAATCCTAGACTGTGCAACATTGGGGAAATGATTTAGGCCATCTTTGGACCGGTTGAGCCTTAATAGCCAACCTTGACTGAAATTGATCCCTAGTTACCCCTTTGAGCCTTTGTAAGCCTTTTTCTTTGTTAACTCACTAAAAGATTTTCTAACCTAAAATGAATTTGTTCCAAACAGTTTATCCCTTACCTATGAGCATGTAGATCATTCACAATTAAATTCTGAGCTATGTTCTGGTTTTGGGAAGTTAGAGGAGGTTGGGATGTGTCATGAGCAATGCAAGTGAGTTCTATTGTGTTTAAAAAAAAAAAAAAGTCAATCGGTACTTATCGTCCACGTACTTACACATTGAGGACAATGTGTTGTTTAAGTGTGGGGGAGGGGAAGTGTAATAAAAAAAAGAAAAAAAAGAAAGAAGAAAAAGAACAAAAGAAGAAGAATAAGAGATCTATACCCTTAAGTGTTCTTAAAAAGAATGAAACAACAAAGTGTGGGGGTGTAGCTTTCTTTTGTTTTCTGTAAAAAAAAAAAAAAAAAGATTGAGTGTTCTAAATAAGTTTAGGGGAGTAACCTGGTGAATTGAAATGAAGTTGTGTTATAGGGTTGAGCTCTACATAGTCTTGAATGATTTATGTGTTTGTGGGTGATTTGAGCCAAATTATTATCCTTTATCATACCTTCACCCAAGCCAAACGTTACAAGCTTAATAAAGTCCTACTTGATCCTTGGTGTTGTGCATGTCTACATTAGTGGAGAGTGACTTGAAAAGCAGGCCTATGGAGTTCATTTATACACACATCTTCAATATTAAATATGATTCATTTTTATGCATAAACTCATCCAGGTTACAAGTGATTAGGTGAGAATGGCTCTACACACACACACTTGAGGAATTGAAATGAAGCGAAACTAATCTTTGAGATAAAATTCTTGATCAAGTGCATTATTTTGAAGTTTTCCTTGGGTTATAATTAAGTACAATCTTTGAGGCCTATTTGCAAGATGAAGCATTTGTGTATTTTAATTTTTTTGTTGATTCTGTTTCGGTTTAGTTTTATTTCATATTGTCGTAGTTGCTCGAGGACTAGCAAAGTCTAAGTGTGGGGGAATTTGATAAGTGTCTATTTATATATCATTTTCATATCAATTCGTCCATGTTTCTTTGTTATATTCCTTGGTATTTTTATGTTTTTGTGTGGTTTTGATGTTTGTAGGAGTTTTGGAGCAACTTGCACAAAAATGGAGTAAAACCCTTCATTTTCACCTCTGCTAGTCAACCATCTTCTCGGATTTAATTGTATTGATATACAATGAACCCGATGACATATTATATACCGTTGGAAAGCTCTCGAAGTCTATTTTCTGGAGAAATTTACGGTTTATAAATCCATTCAGTGTACCAAAGTTTAATCAAAACAGTGTGAGAAGTATAGAAATGTAATTCCACAATCACTGTAGCATGTATAATACGGGACACTGTAGCAGTTACTGTAGCAGAGTATTTAAACACATTTTAGGGTTTTATTTTCATAACTTGAAGAGGGGAGAACGTGGTGGAGGCTGCAGCTCTGGAATTCTTTCATCTCTTGGAGTTCTTGAAGGAGAAAGGAAGTTTGGAAAGAGGAAGAACTACAATCCAAAGAGAATTACATCAAATTTGCTAAGTTTTTCCCTTCCCTTTCATTTTCTGGAATGTCTCCATGTTGTATTGTATTTACCACGTTCTTAAACATGTGTAACTGAATCTGAATTGGTTGAGGGTGATTTCAAAGCCCCTGATATGGTTTTTGTAAGTTGATTGTGTAAGGAATTGTTATCCAATTCTCTAATTGAATTGCTTGTATTCTCCCATATTTAATGCTTATGATTGCTTGCTGATTGTATTTGAGTGGCCAACTGAATATAATCTGGTTGTTGTCTATTGCTAGACTAGAAATCTTGATCCGTAATTGTCTTGAATTTCTAATCCTTAGTAGCAAAATTGTGATCAGAGATTGCAATTGGAGAATACAACCTAAGTTAAATAATCCGAGCTTGTGTGTTTATTGCTTAGATCAACCTATCTTTCTTATCGTAATGCATCCATTGAATTAAATTTAGAGAGCTTGTTCTAGGTTGTTTAATGGATAGAGATTAAATAAAGAGCCTGTTTTGTTTAACAACAAAGTAAGGAAAGATTGGGATAACAGAGCTTGTTGTTATCTACGGTTGGTAATTTCAATGGTGTAATTGGATGACAATTCTACAATTAATTCGCAAATCCATATCTTGTGGTAGAGAAGGATCCCTTAACCAGGTTTCTCTCATTGATTTTTCAATCTGTTTAAATTTGCATTGTATTATTCTTTACTTGCATTAATATTTCATCTAGTTAAATCAATCAACAAAACCCCCCTCATTTAGTTTATTGTTGCTTTTGAATAACAAATTCAATTAGAATCAATCCTCGTGGGAACGATATCTTAATCATCACTTTATTACTTGTGCGACTAGTATACTTGCTAGTTTTGAACGTATCACCTATGCAAATTGAAAGCATTACAGGTAAGAGATACATATTTGTTTGTGTGGATGATTTTTCTAGATATACTTGGGTTGGTTTCATTAAAGAAAAATCTGACATCTTTGAAGCTTTCAAGAATCTTTGTGTTAAGCTTTAAAATGAGAAAAATAGGAACATTGGCAGGATTATAAGGATAAGAAGTGATCATGGAAAGGAGTTTGAAAACATTAGCTATGCTGACTTTTGCAAATATCATGGAATTGATCATGAATTTTTAGCTCCTAAAACCCCTGAACAGAATGGCATTGTGGAAAGGAAGAATAGAACTCTTCAAGAGATGGCTAGAGTGATGCTCAATAGCAAAAAGTTGACTAAGAGGCTATGAGCTGAAGCAATAAGCACTGCTTGTTATATTTCAAATAGAGTTTTTCTTAGACCTAGCACTAACCAGACACCTTATGAAATTTTGAAAGGTAGAAAACCGAATTTGAAATATTTTCATGTTTTTTGATGCAGGTGTTACGTCTTAAATGACACAGAGTAGTTAGGAAAATTAGATCTGAGAAGTGATGAAGGAGTCTTTATGGGATATGCACAAAATAGCAAAGCATTTCAAGTTTACAATCTGAGAACTGAGGCAGTCATGGAATCCGCAAATGTAGTATTTAATGATCTGGACGATTATGCAAACTACTCACAAGAGGAAAGCATAACCAGTTTCACAGATGATACAAAGGAGTCAGATTCAGACAACAATAATAAAGAAGATTATGTTATGAAAGAGGAAATAGCTATTGTTACACCCGACATAACAGTAACATCTGACAACTCAGATTTGAACAAAATTTCAATCAGGAATGAAGATGAAAAGAAAGATCCACCCGCATGGATTCCGAAGGCACATCCAACAAGTTCTATCATTGGAACACCGGATGGCATGATGAAGACTCGGAGCAAGGTAAGAAATCAGGTAAGATTTGCATGTTATGTTTCTTTAGTTGAACCAAAAAATGTAAAAGAAGCCTTAAAAGAAGATGCGCGGATTCAAGCTATGCAAGATGAACTTAATCAGTTTAAAAGGAATGAAGTATGGGAATTAGTTCCTAGGCCAGAAAATGCAAATGTCATTGGAACTAAATGGATATTCAAAAATAAAACTGATGAAAGTGGACAAGTAGTAAGAAATAAGGCTAGGCTAGTTGCACAAGGTTACACACAAGTAAAAGGCGTAGACTTTGATGAAATCTTTGCACCAGTAGCTAGACTAGAGTCAATCAGATTACTACTTGTAATTGCTTGTTTGCTTGATTTTAAGTTGTACCAAATGGACGTTAAAACAGCATTTTTAAATGGCTATCTCAATGAAGAAGTCTTTGTTGAACAACCTAAAGGATTTGAAGATCCTAAACATCCTGATTTTGTGTACAAATTGCACAAAGCTTTGTATGGTTTGAAACAAGCTCCTAGAACTTGGTATGAAAGGTTGACAAACTTTTTTATCAACAGAGGTTATAAAACAGGTAGCAATGATAAGACTTTGTTTATCAAACATGCATCTAACTATTTTATTGTTGCTCAAATATATATTGATGACATTGTTTTCGGATCAACTAACAAAAGCAAAACTAATGAGTTTGTTAAGTTGATGTAGGAAGAGTTTGAGATGAGCATGGTAGGAGAACTAAATTTCTTTCTTAGATTATAGGTTAAGCAAATGAATGATAGGATATTCATATCTCAATCAAAATATGCTAAAAATCTGGTAAAGAAATTTGGGCTTGAGAATGCAAAATCAATGAAAACTCCTATCAGTACTAATCTAAAACTTTCAAAAGATAATACAGATAAAGATGTTGATGCAAGTTTGTACAGAAGTATTATTGGCAGTCTATTGTACCTCACAGCAAGTAGACTAGACTTGTGCTTTAGTGTAGGATTGTGTGCAAGATTTCAAGCAAATCCCAAAGAATCACATCTTGCAGTAGCAAAGAGAATCATCAGGTATGTTCATGGAATACATGATTATAGAATATGGTTTTCTAAAGATAAAAATGATTATCATCCAGGGTTTAGTAATGCTGACTAGGCAGGAAATGTGGATGACAGAAAAAGTACATCAGAAGGTTGTTTTTATCTTGGTACTAACTTGATTTCTTGGCACAGCAAAAAGTAGAATTCTATTTCTTTATCTACTGCTGAAGCCGAATACATGGAGGTAGGGAGTCGTTGCACACAGCTCTTATGGATGATGCAAATGTTAAGTGATTATGGTATTGAACAAAAGCCGATAACCGTGTTTTGTGATAACACTAATGCTATAAATATTTTCAAAAATCCTGTTCAGCATTCTAGAACAAAACACATTGACATTAGATACCATTTTATAACGGAACTAGTAGAATTTAAGGTGATACACATTGAACACATCCCCACTGATAGACAATTGGCTGACTTGTTCACTAAGGCATTGGATACAACAAGATTTAAAAATCTAAGAAAAGCCTCAGGCATCTGTCAGTTACATGAATGAACACTGCTTACTGTTATGTTAATTGTATCTGCAATATCATAAGCTTTCTTCTAATTAAGCATGTGTGAGCTGTGATATAAAAATTGTGTGAATAATAAAATACTGGTTTAAAAATGAAAAATACAAAAAGGGCTACCAGTATATGATGTGTGAAAGCCATCCATTGAGAGTAACTTTATTGTATCTAGGAAATATGGTGAGGTCACCCACTCAAATGGAAAAGGGCTACCACTATACATGTGTGAAAGCTATTGTATTATTTAGTAAATTCACATTGAGACTAACTTTTGTGTGTGTAAGAAGCATGCTCAAGTTGATCACTCAATTGAATTAAGTGATAAATTAAAAAGAAAAATAAAACAGCTCTTGAATATGCTTTCTTAGAATGATTCATATGATGTTCAGATATTGCTGTTATGTCATTTTTAACTGTGTTATGTTACGTTTTTCATAACATACGGTGCTCTTTGTGCTTTTCCGAAATTTGATTTTCTTGTGTGTCCATGTGTCAAAAATGCCATGTCAGCATTATTGAATTAAGTGGGAGAACTTTCAGTGGCGGGAATCTTGATTCTTTTAGAATTCGTTATTCAAATTGGAATCAAATTTGAATTTTTGTCCATTAATGTCAGTTATGAAACGGTTTTGGAAATACAATTAATATTAAACAAAATTGTTTTCAATATAGCCTAGTATATTACGAAATTGCTTAGGGCTTTTCCTATTCATTCCATACTCCCACAACAATTTCTTCTTTATCGCACGTCTTGCTTCTCTCTTCCTGTTTTGGAAATTTTTTTTGTAGACTAGTAACCCTAACCATGGCGACTACAACTGGTTCGACAAAATCCACCAGTTCTTCATCTTCTCACAGCGACTCCAGTTACAAAAAGAGTGACAGTGCACCGTCATCTCTGATGCAACAAGCGCATACAGAGATCGCTGTTGATCCTGCCATGAGTGAGGATGAGCAAGTTCCAGTGAAGAAGATAAAAGATAAAGTAAAGCCAAAGTTCAATAAGTTTCTCACAGCTGACATCCAGTAGAAGTTCGAGAAGTACACTTCACAAAGGAAGTTGCAGATGGAAAGACCAAAACCAGTGTAGAAAGACGTGACAGAGAGATTCGAAGAATTGTAGCTGAAGTCACTACCACCTCTTGTGACACAGCTGAAGAACACACTGCTCCTGCAGCTTTTGAACAGCCAACTCCAACCACAACAGGGAAAATATATAAAACAAAGGCTGGCAGACTTAGGAAGCACACTGGCAATTCCTCTTCTCCTCCCATTCGAAAGTCTCCAAGACTTCGTTAAATGCTTTTGGCCCTTGTGCTGAAATCAAAGGGGAGATCAAGATGAGTTTTCTAATTTTTTTAATGATCTTTTTATGTCTGATATAACCGTGGTTACTTATTTATGTTTTGTTTATATTTTTTGTTACTTATTACTCAAGGGATGTAAGTAAGTAGTAAAGGGGAGTAAAAAGAACTTCTTATGTTTGCTTTATGTTGATGAATGTTTTGCTTAGATGTTTTTGCTCTGATCATGATCTGATTGCATTGGCTGATATAATTGCTCTGATCATGAATTGATTAACGTGTGTTACTTGATCAGTTTGATAAAGTCATTTTGTTTATAGGATACTTATTTTGACAGTGTTCTGTTATGAGTTTTGTAACAGCTCACTGGTTAATTCTTTCCACATGACAATTTCTGTTTGCTATTTCATGATAGCTTGTTGTTATGTTTAACTTATCATGTGTGATGTTTTTTGATCAGAAATAGTTTGGTGTTTTCATCACAAGTTGCCAAAAATGGGAAGATTGTTGGTGTCAAAGTCTACTACATATGCATGTGCCATGCACATGATGAGTTTTGATCAACTTGTGATAAAACAAGAATATTATTTTTATTCCTATTTTAATGTTTCTAGAATTATATTTTAGGAAGTATTTGATTTGTAATAAATATCTCTTTAGATTAGGATATAATATCTTGTATCCTAATTAGAATAGGAGAATATTTATTTGTCTTAATTCCTTTTGGAGTTTGTTTATAACACTTTCTATTTTATTCCTCCTAATCCTAATATGATTTTGATTAGAATTTTTACAGGATTTCTAGGAGATTTTGATCAGACCTCTCACTATATATATATAAAGCTATTCAGGCGGCTGATTACGTGATTGAGAGATTAACGTGTTGGCTGTTTTGGTTATGAGAGAGTCTTGAGTTCAGCATTCCATAAATTCATAGAAGAGAGCTTCAACACAAAAGGAATGTCTTCTTTGATTTGATTCTTTGAGTCTTTTGATTCATGTATAAGTGGTAGAAATCGTACATGAGTTGTTCATTGAGTCTGTGTGAGTTAGTAGACACTTGGGATAACTTGCGGTTAAGTGTTTATGTAATTCAGTGTCCGAAGTCATTATTATGTGTAACTTCACAGTGTGTTGTTAAGTTATCTAGGACAGAGAGTGGGCAGTGTCACTAAAGTTTAAGATCTTGACGGGATTTTGTTTGTTAAAGATTAGGTTAGTGTGTGAGAGTGAGTCAGCACTGCAAAAGGTCCTAAAGATTATACAAACAAGAACTTAGTGAATTACAGCTCTATAGCTGTCCGTGGACGTAGGTTTTATAACTGAACCACGTAAAAATCCTCCTGTGCTGATTTACATTATAGCTTACTGTTATATTTCTTATAACTACATACCTTCAGAACTATTAAGTTCCACTTAATAATCAATAAATCATTACATAGAAAAAATCCATGAAGATTATCTTCAATTTAAATTAAAAGAAATGAAGATTTTGAACCTTTTTGTAGCTACCAAACTTGTAATGTGTGGACATAGCTTCCAATTTAAGAACTCAGCGAATGATAAAAGGTAGATAGATTTCTGGATTTTAAAAAAAATTTAAATTTAAATGATATCAGGTTGATGTGAACTAGGTGAATTTAAGGTATCAAGGCTCTTTCTCCAAAATGTGTTTAAGAGCGTTTTAAGAAATATTGAGATAAGTTATATTGGGCTGTGAGGCATTGTTAGTAAGAGAGGATTTTTGTGGAGTTTTGTTGATAAAGGTTTATCATGATTGACTATTACTGAAACTTAGAAAAAAAAAAAATTCCACATGAGCTGTGAGTGAGTTATGCAACATGATGGAGATGATGTTTTTCTTGTTATTTGTGCTATTCATGTCAATGAGACCTGTGTGTTTATCTTGCATATACCTTTATGTTACTTGTTTTGGTAGAAGCCACTGAATATTTTGTCATCAAGAAATATTGTTACACTTGATTGAATTTAGTTGTGTTTATTTCCTATATAACTTTTAAGATTTGATTTGAGATAACATTTGAACTTACATAATGTAAATTCATAGTATGAGATCTAAAAGTATAGTTAGTTATACGTAATATAATAGTAAACTGTAATATAAAATGGCATAGGAGGATTTACGTAGTTCAGTTATAAAAACCTACGACCACAGATAGCTTAGAGCTGAAATTCACGAAGTTCTTGTTTGCACAATCTTTAGGTGTGTTTATTGTGCTGACTCACTTTTATACACTAATCTAATCTTTGTAAAACAAAATCCCTTTAAGATCTTAAACTCTAGTGACACTACTTACTCTTTGTTGCTAACAACTTGACAACATACTGTTAAGTAACAAATAAAAACAATGTCCGACACTGCATTACATAAACACTCAACTCTCAAGTTTTTTCGAGTGAATACTAACTAAAACAAACATAAATAAAATTCATGCACTATCACAACCTCTCATACATGAATAGATCACTCATAAAACAGATTCAAAGAAGCATTCTAATTTTATGTTAAAGCTCTCCTCTATTTTTTCTTGAAATGTCGTAACACAAACTTACATATAAGTTATGTAAAATAACATTATATATATACTGTAAAACCCGATTGCCCTTTCTCACCAATATCTTGTAGAATCTTAATCAAACTCAATTGGTAAGAATAAGATAATAATCAATAATATCAGAAGTGTTATAAATAAACTCCTAAGTAAACTAGGACATAAATAAAAGATACTCCTAAAAGAACTAGGATACTAGAATAATATCATAATTTAGAGAGATATTTAATAAGAATCAAATACTTCTAAAAATAGACTGCTAACAAATAGTAAAATAAGAAATAATATAACACAATGTTTGAATTACAAGTTTATCCAAAATAATCATGTGCATGATAGGGGTGTCCAAAATTACCCGACCCGACCCGACCTGATCGGGTTTTATTGGGTTGGCCGGGTTACAGGCAGGTTAATGTAATAAAAAACTTGAAATCCGGTTTTAAAATTCGGGTTAGGGATTAGGTTTAATTCATGTAACCCGACATAACCCGACACTAGCTAATCGACACTCGACATGTATACAATTACAACTGACACTCGACATTAGTCTATTTTTGAAGACATCGAGTGTCGGATGCATAATCTAACACTCGACACTCGACACTTATATGTCGAGTCGTGTCAAATTTACATCTGACACTTGATAGTAAATCTGACACTCGATATCAGTCTATTTTCGAAACTCGATATCAGTCTATTTTCGAAGATATCGAGTGTCGGATGCATCATCCGACACTTAACACTATCTACTCAACACTCGACATGTAAGTGTCGAGTCGTGTCACATACATGGTTATCCGACACTCGAAATGTCGGATGAAAACTAGTGTCAAGTGTCGGATGCATCATCCGACACTCGATGTCTTCGAAAATAGACTAATATCGAGTGTCGGTTGTGAATTCGACATGACTAGACATGTAAGTGTCGAGTGTCGGATTATGCATCCGACACTCGATGTCTTCGAAAATAGACTGATATAGAGTGTCGGTTGTGAATCCGACATGACTTGACATGTAAGTGTCGAGTGTCGAGTGTCGAGTTGACCCGACCGACCCGACCATTCGGGTTATATCTTAGGTGTTGAGTTGACCCGACCGACCTGATTGACCCGACCATTCGGGTGATATCTCAGGTTACATGCTTCAGAAACCTGATTACGGGCATAAAAGGTCTAACCTGATCATGTATTAGGTCTTGTCGAATTGGGCAAAATCCGACCCGACCTGATTACGGGCATAAAAGGTTTAACCCGATCATGTATTAGGTCTTGTCAGACTGGGCAAAATCCGACCCGACCCGCACTCCTAGTGCATGACACATGCTAATTTGTCGAGTTTGACACTAACACATAGATTAAATTATTTATGACTTTTAGGCAAAAGGATTCTGAGACCATTGAGATAATATATTTGTGTATTTTAAAGAAAAATATCAAACACTTGGTACTTTTCTTAAATCCAGATATTTCAGAAATGAACACTTTAGTTTTTTAAATGATAAAGTTGAGTTACTTTTGGTGGTGCTACTTCAAGGTTTTACTAATATAGAGGGATAAAAGTTAGTTTTTGAAGCTTTTGGATCAAAATTAATCGAACATAAAGGGTGCTAGCAAATATTTTATTTATAAATTAATTTAACAATGATATTTACATTTATCCTTACAAAAACTAAATTAATTAATAAAAAACCATAATCTTCGATTCAAGGGAATCTTAATCTTCAATTATTTTTTAATCTCATCATTTGTTGATCAACTCTTAAAAAAAAATCAATTTCAGGCACTAATGTATTCATTTAAGGTTAAACTTCACTTATATTAATCTTAATTATTATGATTTAAAGACCAATATTTTGTGTTTCCTGTGTTACATATGAATATTGTAACTCAATCCCTATAATCGATAATAAGTGGGTTTTTCGTATTAAATATAAATTTGATGGCAGCATACAAAGACATATAAATAAATAGGGTTAGGCTGGTGGCTAAACGTTTTTAGCAAACACCAGATGTTGATTACTTTAAAACTTTTTCAGTCCAGTTATTAAACCCTCAACTATCGAAGTTGCGTTATCTCTTGCTATAACTTTTTAGTAGATTGCCTTTTTAAATGGGGACTTACAAGAGGATGTTTATGTCTTGGCCAACAGGTTTTGTTGACTCTACTTTTTCTTCTTATATTTGTAAATTGCATAAATATTTGTATGGCTCGAAGTAGGCTCCCAATGTTTGGTTTGATAAACTCAAATGAGGCCTGCTTTAGTAGAGGTTCTAGGCATCCTTTCTGGATACTACTACATTCATTTTTAGGACTAAAGGCAAATTTATACTATTGCTAGTTTATGTTGATGACATATTAGTCACAGGAGATGAAAAAGTGCAATTACAGCAAGTAATTTCTAATTTGAACAAGCATTTTGCGCTCAAGACACTAGGTTCAATAAGTTACTTTCTTGGTTTTGAAATACATTGATCAATATGTTCTTTAATGCTTAGTCAAAGCAAATATGCTACTGATTTACTTTATAAATGCAATATGATTGATGCCAAAACAAGTCATACACCTATGGTTACAAATATGAAGCTAGCTAATGATGATAGTGTAGCTTTTGATCGTCCTAGCTTATGTAGAAGTGTAATAGGACCTCTATACTATTATCAATGTCTTGACCCAATATTTCCTTTGTTGTTAATAAGCTTGGTTAGTTTCTTCAATCACTAACTGAGCATCAATGGCAGGCTTGTAAAAGGGTACTTAGATATGTTGAAGGGACTGTACATCATGGCTTACTATTCCAACCTATGAAATCATTGACATTGACTGTTTTTAGTGATATTGATTGGGCCAGTTCTATTGATAATCATAAATCCACTTTAGGATGTTGTATTTACTTTAGTAATAACTTGATACATTGGAGCTCTAAAAACATAATGTTATGGCTAGGTCTTGTACTAAATCAGAATATAGGTCATTATCATCTGCAACAATTGAAACAATTTGGTTACAATGATTGCTTAAAGAACTTAGTTTTCAACTTGCTGAAATACCTGTATTGTGGTGCGACAATAAAGATACAGAATCACTTGCTGTAAATCTGATCTTTCATGCAAGAACCAAACAAGTTGAGGTGGACATTCAGTTTATTAGTGAAAAAGTATTGGCAAAGTAATTGTTGGTTTGTCACATACCAATAGAACAACAAAATGCTGATATTCTAACAAAGCCACTATCTAGCCCGCATTTTGAGCTCCTCAGAGATAAACTGAGCTAAATTATCAAAGTTAGCCGACTAAGATTGTATTAGCTTCCCAACTACACTTAAGGAGGGCTATTAACCAAAAGAGTTGTAATATTGTTAAGCGGTTAGTTAAGCTAGTCCAATTAGTGGCTAGCTCATTTTGTTAGTTGTTAAATATGTACAAGTTAGTTGCTATTACAAGTAGTGGTTGACAACTGTACTTAACAATAACATCTGCATAAATACTAAAGTACATGTAACTGATCTTGATTGTCAATAAATTGATGAAAATCAGTTTCTTAATTCTAGAGTGTTCTTAGTTTGTTCTTAAACTATGTTTTTCAAGATAAATGCTAAAAGGTTTACAATGATCAAGTAATATATTTGTTAGATTATTTTAGGATACATGTTAAAGAAAATATAAATTAAAGTAGAAAACCTAAAAAGTAGACAAATTGTTGAGCGGAATAACCAAATATCTAAAATAGTGACGTAAATAATAGTAAAGTAATCTATTTAAGAAACCAACTTAAGTGAACTAATATAAAATTAAATTAGTAAGGATTCTAATTCAAATTTATATATGCAAGAAATCAATTAAATTAAGCAAATTGGTACGCGGATTATTGATGCCATGCTAGTAATAAGTTGACTCAAAGTTTGAAGGAAAAAAGAGAAAAACATAAAATAGAAAAGGCTTTAATCACTTAAAATTAAAGGGGTAAGGAGAGGGGTTGACCAGAAATTTATTGGAGCTGAAACAAAGTTCCAGATAAGGGTAGTGTTAAGAGCATATTACAGGATACCTTATCCTTGTGTCTTTTGTATAATTAACTTTTGAATTTTAGTTATATATTTTGGTTATAAATATGGAAACTGCTACAGTCCAGCAAGTGGATTGATACAGCAATTTTATAAGCCGTTGGATTAAGGACTTAACCATCTAATACAACGGCTCTCCTTTGTTGAGCTTTTTTTTGCAAGATTTACTTGCCACCGGTTATTCCAGTTGCATTCAACTCAAAACCATCTGCCAACTAGGTCTTGGAGAAACTATTTGATTGCTGTCTAATCCAGTAGAGCTCAAAAGCCATCTGCTAATGTTCAACCTTGGGTTTTCATGAAGGACGTCACAGTGCTTTCAAACATCCAGAAGACCCACTTCACTCAATCTATCCTTATGCAATCGATCGATCCAAAGCTCTATGCAGCAACCCCTCCTTCCATAAATCTACTTCATAACATGCTACAGTCGATTTTATAGGTACATTTAAACTTATCAGTTTGCTATAGATCTTTGTTCTAAACATGTTTCTCTTTTTTGTAGATTTTCCAATCTGTTAATTTTTTTTTTTTTTGCATTGTGAGTTAGGATTTCTTGATTTATTTTTCGTTCTATGATTCGGCCATCAAACTGTAATGATCATTTTGTTCTCTTAGCCAGATCAAGCTGCTTCTTGATTTTCCTATTCTTATTGTATTTTGTGAATTTTTGTTTCATCTAACTATCCCCCAATTTTCTTTCCAGTTTTGGTTCATTAGTTTTTGGTTTGATCTTTTCACTAGTTTTGGATGTCCGTAGGAATTTTTTGATGGGGTGATATTAAAGAGTTTGCAGTTGTGATTGTAATGATTGTATGCTTTGGTCTCTTTTAATTTTGTGTAATGTGTTGAATTGGAGAGATGATGATTTTTTTTTGTAGTTAAGGTTTTGTTGCTTTATGATTGATGAGTTGATGTTTTTTGGTTGATGAGAAAGTGAGGGAAATAAATGAAAAATGAAATTATTTCACATTCATGTGGAAAACTGATGTATTGCTTTTAGTGGAAGCATTTCCTCATTTTTTATTCCAGCAAGACAATCATGGTCAATTTTAAATTACATTGAGTCTGTTAAGAAAGAAAAATTATATAATAATAGAAATTATAAATGGCAAGCCAGGGGAATCCCCATTTTGAAAGCTGGTATTGATGTCTTGTCCTTTTCACATCTCATCGTGCTTTTGGAAACTATGTAGGTAATGACAAATAATTTTAATTTGGAATTTTTTCTTGTAGATCCTTTCAATTTCAAAATCATCTCAATTGTAATTTTCCTTGTCCATTGATTTCTTGATACTCATATTTAAAGTTTTTGCATGCCTCATTAGACAATGATGTCAATGTATTATAGTGCAAGCCAGAACAACAATGATTGGAATTATTGTTAATATGGTGATTAGAGCTTACAAAAAATAATAATTAATGACAGAAATGTTCCTCTTGTATTGAAAGCCAGAGATCTTCAACAAAAAATGAGTCAAAAATCAATTGTTAACTCATGTGATGATTAATGTATGGTCATATTAGATTATGTCATTCTATCTTTTATTCATGTGATGGCTTGAATCCAAGTAATCTTTTGGAAGGATTTAATTGATTTCTGCCAAGTAATGGGTTTTCTTCATATGTGCTGCAGCATAGATCCATTTGTCCATCGTCTAAGGTGAAATGAACTAGGAAATTTATTGTTGCATTGTTGTATTCGCTTTCATATTAAGATTCTTGTTTTCACTGTGGAAATGTAATGTACATAACCCATTTATATGCTATCTTTTGGGTTTAGAAACAAGGAACATAGAAGAAAAATGATTGGATCTAAGTGTTGGAAACCTTTAGGGGATGTTATTGCTGGATTTGACTTTGTTATGTTAAGTTTAGACCAGTGCAATTATTTTTATTGTAGAATTTATGGTGCTAAAGTTGGAAATTTGTAGGAATAATTTATGACTCACTTCTATCCCAAAACTTGTCTTTCTTGTCACAATGTTTTTCATCATCAGTGCCAATGGGGTTGGAATAGTTTTTTTAGCTTGTAGCCAGCACATCTACAATTATATAGGACAATTCAAGTTGTTGGGTGATGCAGGCATACATCTTAGAGAACTAAAGTTGCCACTTTTTCATGAAACTAAATTAGGTCCATGTGTGAACTTTGAAGAAGAAATGTTAACTTCAAAGGTCATTGTCATTGCTTTTTTTTTTTCACCTTGCTATTTGTTCTATACATTGCCCTGTTTTTCTTTTTCTTTTTTCTTTTTAAACTTTACATACTTGTTTCAGTGTCAACTTATCTGCTCGATTGATCATAATATATTTTCCTCCTTTTATGGAATTATTGGCTTCGAAACAGAATATGGCA
This sequence comes from Boswellia sacra, assembly GCA_013180625.2. Lineage (NCBI taxonomy): Eukaryota > Viridiplantae > Streptophyta > Magnoliopsida > Sapindales > Burseraceae > Boswellia > Boswellia sacra. The sequence continues at coordinate 90,998 of SNVD02011508.1, forward strand.
TTCTCATGTAAAGGTAAGTGTTGCGTTTTTAAAAGTTTGTCTTAAGGATTATAAATCTCTCTCTGTTATAAGAAAACTTCTTCTTGGAATATGCCTTTGATAATGCATGAAACATTTGCAATAAATATGTAGGAAGTGCTTTAACATCGATCAATTTATGGTTTGTAGATACTTAAGATTATTTAGTGATATTATATAATGATTTATCAGTAAGAAATATAAGTTATTCCATTGCAATTGAATGTACTTGGTATTTTGATGCCGAAATTATGTATACTATGCTGGAATTTAAGAATTGACCTTGCTTGATTCTCCAATATGAAGCCATTAGATTTTACACCTTTTAAGATTTTATATTTGGGAATTTGTGCAAATCCTTTCTTTTCCTTGTCTACTTCATTGTTAAAAATTTGTTTTTGTTTGTTGTGTCTGGGTTTAATAAGAGTTATTTAGTTGGATTGTGAGTGAAATGAAAAAAAAGTACATCATCTTTATGCATACCATACAAATTGTGGTAATTTTGAAACTTGCTTGATCTAATGAAGCTTCTTCTCCATTTTGTGTTTGGCTAGGGAGAATGTTTTATGAAGCATGGAAGGGGATAAAAGTTTTGAGTTCATAGTTTTCTATTGAAAAAGAGAGTCAGGCTATAGTCTGTCCATTGTACCCATACTGTAGGTGTATAGGCTATCCAATTGGGGAGTTAAGTTATGAATGTAATCCAATGGCTCTCCTACGTCTGGCTGCTTTTTGCAATTTTTACCTGTAATTGGTTCTTCCCATAACCTTCCATCTCCATCTCCTTCTCAAACTTAAACTCAAACTCAGACTAACTTTCTTTAATTTTTTTTCCCTTCACCACAACTACTTCTTTCAGCTTCGGTATACCATAAACGATCTCGTGGTTCCGTTACAGGTTCCCTCCTCCATCTCCCTTTTATCCCCCTCATGTAATAGCCTATAATGAGTAATTAATTGGTCATATTTTTTTTTCCTAGAAAAAAATAAGCATTCAGGTGTGCAATATAGGCGGCAATTAAAATTTTCAGTTAATTTCCTCAAAGCTTTGATTGCTCCCCATTCAGCAAAATTAATATCCATTTTCTTAAAATCCTTTTCCTTTTCTTCAAACATTTCCTGCATTCCTCTAATGGATTTCTTTTTAAAGAAAGAGCACCAAGCTTAAAATAGGCGTCTCGCAAGCCCATTGACTATCCACCAATCCGAAAGCCAATTCCCACCTGATTTGAAGACCAGCCCCACGAACCTTTAAAGCAAGATTAGAGCCATCTTTGCTTCTCCAATTGCCTCTTCATGTTCTAGATTTTTCAAATCCCTCCTTTTCTACTGCGTTTTTGTATTTGATTTTTCTAGATATTTCTAATGGGCTAGTTCTTGTGATTCTTCATTAGCTCAGAAAATGTGTATTTATTTATTTTGCCAATCTTGGTTTCTCCTTAAAGTTCTTTGGTCATGCTTTCAATACATTACTCTTCAATCTTTTATCAACACCATGATAATTAGCTTCTTTCTTTGTCTAATGGACCCCAAGACTTGTGCTATCGATGTTATCGACTATGGCATCGAGTTCGTCTGTCTTCTTTATTTCTTTACATATGTTGTGTGTGATTTGTTTTTTGATATGTTTGAATGTATGGGAGCACCAAATGTTGGATGAAATGTCCCAATTGGGTTTTGTCGATGGTTTTGATTTTATAATTGCATGTCATATGTTTATCGTTTTTGCATACGGGTTTTCATCTTTTACTATCTAATTTTTAATTTTTTAAATTATTAATTATGCAAAAGGGAGAAAAGGAATTAATGCAAGAAGTAGGTGAATTTTGTTTTAATTTGTTTTCATTCATGTTAAGAATTTATGTATTATGTAAAGTAATATATTATATGATTCTCTGATTTCATAGTTGAATCACGCTTACTTTTGCAAAATTGATGTTCATGTTGTTGTCCTTCGAAACTTTTTTTAAGGTTTTGTAGTCTACTATCTTCACAAAATATGGGCCTATTAATTTGTTCTCCCTCAAGTCATTGATCTATGTGGCTGAATGTTACTTCTTCATTGATTATTTTACCTTTGTCGATGAATCGAGCTTATCCGATATTATCTTCGTGCTCAGAATGCCCAAGTGATAGGAAAAGTTTGTTGACAACAAAAAGAAGGTAAACTATGCAATGTCTTTTATTGCAAGTAACACATTCATGCATGTTGACCATATTATAGACTATGAAAAACCATATGTGACATCAAAGACACTTATTACGTAAAAAGTTTGTCATCACCGTAGCCCCTTTTAATTGACAAACATGAAGCTACAAAATACGATTGTGGTTTGGCCGGAATATCTTCATGTAACCCTTTTTGTATGATTTTCCAAATTTTTACAGATTGTATTTGTTGAGAAAAAAAAAATTAAAGACTACAAAGCCTAGGATTTTGCTGAGAGCCAGCTCCTGGACATATGTGGAGGCAAACTACCAATAGTTTTTATAAAAGACTAGTAATTGTTGACGCAACATGGAGAGAAGTTCTTTATTAATGCTTTGTAGCTTAAATAGATAGTACGTACAATGAAAATGAAAAAAAAGGCTTTTTGTTTAATTATAAGCTGCTCCAAATATGGATTGTTATCAAACCAACTAATCAAGGGTTAACATTATACATGTATCGAAGTTCTTTTGCTTGGTTCCGGTAGCAAAATAAAAAGAAATCTATCTCTAAAAACATGTATATTTTAATCTTGGCGTGAAATGTATCATGTTATGCATCATGATGTGGCTACAAGATAGATTTATTTTGAGATAGCAGGCTCAAAATTAATGCATCGCGATCAAGTTTTGATCCTCATAAGTGCTTTACTCAGTTGATTAAGTAAATAGTTCAATTGATGCTTCCATCCACACGAGTAGGGTAATTGAACCTGAAAACAATGGTCTTGTGCATGATGTGCTAGAGCTCTATGTTTAGTCATTGTTAGGGAAATTGCTTGGGTACAGCAGCTAGGCGCATCATTTGTATTGAACTTAGTGACAGTGTCGGCTTCAATTTTATAATTGAACGAGGTTGCAACTTTTGAAACTTAATGCGATGTTTTGACATTATCTACATCTTCAAATCAACTTCGATGTCCAATATTGGATTTGTTAAATTCAGCTTTGAAAAAAATGATTAACTGCTTTTTTAACATAGTGGAGTTGAAGCAAGGTAAGAAACTAAGAATAACTTTTATAAATGATAAGCAATAAACTTCCTTTAAATGAAACGAATTCATTGATAACAAAGATTTAACGCCATGATCTAGCTTAGAACAACCTAATTGTATCTTTCTTGTGTTCATAAACCATGACTTCAGGGGGTAATAATTATTTGGCATGGCTATTTCAATGCATGGTCTTACAATGTTTACAATTGTTGCAAGATCTATTTCCAAACAAAGTGAAATAATCAATTAATTACTTGTGCATGTACTAAGAAAAGCAAAACAAGTGAAGCAACTATAAAGGAGTTAATTTATGCCTCAAAGCCATAGCACAGTAGCGCATCATGCTCAAGCATGTGCATAATATATTTACAAATTTCATAGCTCAATGAAGTAGTATAGGCATGAGAGGCAAGGCCATTAAGAAACAGTTAAGCAACACTTCATTTTCCCTGGATATTAACTCAGGGTCGAGACTCCTCTCCATAAAAAAAATTAACGATGACCTCAATTTCATTCATTAAAAAATCTCTAAGGACAATTGCTTCAAGACAAAAAAATAATAATAATAACAACACAAACATAACTCAGATTGTTCACAAAAGTGTACTTTTAAGTACCACTTGTATTGCAACATTAATAAAATATAGTAAATGGGCAATCAATCCAACTTTAGATACTGAACATAGCAATCTGAATTTAGAAGTGTCAATGTTCATCCTTTTCCTCAACAAAAAGAGGCCATCTCTATTATAATGTTGTTTAACTAGTTTAGCAGTTACCAAAATTTTGGCAAAAATTACTCCTCAACTCCTCCATATGGAAGTTAACATGACAGTATTGAAAAAATGAGTTGCCATTACGATGAAATATTTTTGCTGCAATACAATATTTATATTACATGGATAAGCAAGCATTGTTTCAGATGACAGAATTCACCATCTATTATTCCTTCTATATGTGAGAAATATGACTAATGAAGGAGATGGCAGATCTTAGTACCAAAATGGAATCACAAAATGTGCTACAACACAGCCTTTATGTTGACTGTTACCTGCATGACAAAATAATAGAACACATTAATGAAGAAGGCATTACAAATGTTCAGAGAATACTATCCCTAATATTGTACAAAATGAGAACATGCGAAATAAAAAAGCCCCAGGAATGATGATGAAACAAGATTTGCACTCTTCTTTATTGCAGTTGCACGTCGTAATAGCTACACTACGCTATAGTGGGGGGGTGGGGCGGGGTGAGGGGGGGGAGGGGTGGGGGGGGAGGGGAGGGGGGGAGGGGGCGGGAGGGGGAGGGGTAGGGAATGGGGAATCGAGGGGACCGAGATTTTAAAGATTTGGAATGAGAAATTTGATTACTTTAGTTAGTTAACATCTATTTCAATTGATTTTCACCAGTTTTTTACGAAAAGAACTACTAATACATGCTTATATCAACTTCAGTGTGCATGGACTAAATGTGGATATAAACATTTAAGGTCTTCATAGCTTCCTAATCCTTGAAACGAAAGGATAATAAGGCTTCGACAACATTGCATATATACATACGTACATACAAGGCAACTTTGTCATCAGCAAATTCATATAGGGAGTTCATCCTTAAATTGAAAATAGGCTGCAAAGGTAGTATAGTGTTTGGAATAACTGGATTTACAATTTCACTATTATTTCGACAGAGGCAAGAAAGACTATTTATGTAGGAGATTAATATATAACAATTATAGTACCAAATTTTTCACATTTTTTTTTCTGAGAAAAAATTAAAGGTTCAACACATTCTCTTTGCAATATCATTTTAAGCAATTAGTAGAATAAGATATCAAAGCTGTATGATTGCCAAACATTACATCACCTACACAATCAGGCAGATTACAAATAATTTGTTGCCAATAGAAGAAGCATTATTAACATTTTGTGTTGAACCGTGTAAATTTCTATGCGTTCTCCTTAATTGGTTATTTCATTTTTTCCTCCCCTCATGTACAAGGATATATTCAACACCCTACTGCTATCATGGATCATAATAAAATACTAAACCATGCAAATATTGCATATGTTTGTAAATTAATCTAGTTTCCTATTTTTTCGACGTTGCATCTATGGTGACCATACCAAATTCTTATGTTAATGCCAATGCAATGAATGCTTACTACTGGAAAATATTCTACAAATCGCATTGTAGGAAGCTTTTGGCATACATGATCATCAACAAGAACACGTTATAGCAAATTCCTAATACCTGCAATCTTCGTCCCAAATGCAGCTCTGCAGCCTCCATGACCATATGGGATTTGAAGCCACGTCAAAAGATCAAAACCATGCAGACACATATCCTATCTGTCAAGCAGCACATATCAATTAATTAGGTTCTTAGCATTCATAATTAAATCGTATAGTTCTAGAAAATAAATTAAAATATTATTAAACTGGATGTAACATCAACATCCTCACTTGAATTGAAACATCTCATTTAAAAGTTCTTTTATAACCACTTTCGTTTCACCGTTTCACCCTACCAACAAGTTTAAATTGAATTATAAAAAAAATTGCTCACATGTTATGCAGTTTGCACCAACTTACAAAGTCATGGACCTGTACTTAATGATTTTGCTGAAAATATGGTGCCCGATCATCTATTTCATCTGCTCTTATGTGTTCTATACTGTCCTCTACAGGCCTTACCCTACATCTGTCCACAGTATAACTATGTCCAGTTATCCGCTCATCCCCCTCATATCTAGCCACATATGATGAAAATGAGGGCATGTTCTGCAACCAACTTGGTTCCTGCATCATAGGTCTTATAAGCTCAAATTCAGTACTTTGCCCCCTAATGTCTATTTATGTTCCTCATTTCTCCCCTTTCTTCTCTTTGTTCCCTTTCTGCCAAATACATCTCTTTGTTTGTATGTTGTCTTCATATGGCCAAGCTTCCTACAATGTCCACACTTGCGACGTTGACTACCTTTACCTTGTACACTAGTTCTCGAATTGCCATTTCCTTTCACAAGGGGAGGGTCCTTCACTATTTCTCTGATGTGCATAACACCTTCTGCTTGGGCATTAGATTTTGGTAGCCCCCCAATCAGATGTTATGCTCGCATTGTCATTCTAAATATACACTCCATTGCTTCGTTATATCCATCATCAGTCTGAGATGAAAATCCCACATTTTCTTACTTGCAGCTGCCATTGCTCCAATCCTGGCCATTTTCCTTTCCTCCCATGGTTGATCTATGTTTCTACTAGGCCAAATGCAGCTCAACTTTGTGGTCTTTGTCCACTGAGCCAATATCATGCAATGCGAAATCTCTTCCATATGTTCAACCTTCATGACACAAAATATATGGCTACACGGAATACCGGTGCTCTCCAGCAATTTGCACAAGCAATCCATTTGACTATTTATTTGGTGGTACACCACTGTCCACTTCTTCTTTCGGTCTTCAAATTGAGTTATCTCATAAACCACACCCCCAATATTGGACATTCTATCACTAACAACGAGCAGTGCCTGTCGAGCTATCTGTTCCCTAACCAAGCAGAACACATCCTTCATGAATACTTTTCGTGCTTGGTCTTCATACCTTACTAGATGTGTCTCCAAGACTGGTTCACTATATTGACTATGAAAATCATCCTTCGCCTCATTATTCCTCATCCTCCATAAAGCTCTCTCCAACTGGTAACACACCTCTAACATTGATAGCTTCCCACTGACATAGTGCTTTATGACAGGATTAGTCGTCTCGCACCTTTGCGTACTGCGCATCCCCCCAAAAAAGTTTCCTCTCAAGTATGCTTCAACCCATAATCTCCTATCATCATGCAACTTCTTCACCCACTCATTGTTCCCCAGTCCATGGTCTTCCATTATTCCACTCCATGTATTTTCGAACTCATCAACAGTCACGTTTTCCTCTATTACCTTTACCAGTTTTCCAGCAAAACCCCAATCCCCTTTGTTGTACTTTGCATTGTTATGTAGATGCCAACAACAAAGCCGGTCTACTACATTGAGCAATATTGTGGAAATAGCATTCCTCATTGATCTATCCCTATCTGTAATTACAGATTGTGGATGCTTGTTATCCATTGCCTTAATGAACGCGGTAAAAAGCCAGGTATAGGTCTCCATTGTCTTGTCTGAAAGCATTCCCACTCCAAACAATGTAGTTTTCCTATGGTGGTTAATTCCAATGAATAGCACCAACGGTCTCCTATAGTTATTGGTTTTATATGTTGCATCAAAACCAAACGCATCACCAAACACTTGATAATCTACATGCACTCTACTGTCACTCCAAAACCAATCCCCCATCCCATTCTCTGTATAGACCTTGTAATCAAAATACACTCTTGGATCAACATCTTTTGTAGCCTTAATGTAGTCCAGTAGCCTTTGTGCATCACTGCTGTCATTCGTCAGACAAAGCTCTACATCCATCTTATTTTGGAGATCTTTTTTCATAAACCCCACATTCCCATATCCATTAGACATAGAAACCATGTACTCTATTGCTTTTGAAGTGTTCACCCCAACCTGCCTCAATCCCTTATCAATTTCAACATCTTTTAATTCCACATTTTGATTTGAATGAAGGAAATGCACCTTCGTTACAGATGCCAAGTAGTGAGCATGAATGTTATTGAATTCTTTCACTTCCCATTCCTTGCTTTTCTTATTCAGCTTCACACGAAATGCAGCCTTGCATCCCACTCGTGTCAATCCCCTAGAGTGAAGCACTTTCCTTGCCCTGTGTACCCACTTCTCTCGTCTGAATCCCTTTTTTGCACACACCCACCGCTGTCCAATACAAATACAAGTGCTATCTTTACGGAGCACGTCCTTCCTAACACTGAAACCCCTCTTCCTCGCATGATTCATATAGAAGTCCTCTGCTACCTCCAAGGTACTGAACTTAGTTACTTGCATTGTCCCATCTTTGGTAAACTTTGAACCTTCTTTCTCACTGTTTTCGAGTCCTTCACTTTCGTGTTTAATCTTGAACCTACATTCATTTTCATGCTCTCCTACTTCCGTTTTCACCCTACTGTGTACATACTCCTTTATCGTTTGGCGCCATTGGTTACTAAAGTGGCCAGCCCTGTCAGTCTCACTGTTCTCCCATCGAATACACGACCCTCCCTATATGGACTCCTCCATTTCATCCTTCTCGGCCTTCATATTTTGTGTTGCATTAATAGCGTGCATTGTAGAATTTGACATCCAACTACTCCTCCATGGGCTTCCCTCTATTTCTCCAATGTGTATAAAACAAATTCATTAAAAAAATGCCTCCATCAATGTACCACTATTCCAATATTACAGATAAAAAATTTACATTAATTACTCGTGCTTGCCGCTGTCTGATGATGACCATGTTCAAAGCTACTAAGTCTAGAAATCCACCCGGCGCTCAAATGCTCGTTCGCATGCACCTCCATATGGTCTTTATGCTTCTTTAGTTATTGGCGACACGTTGCACCACCATCTTCAGAGCTACTAAGCCGTCGCACCCACCAATGGAAAGCAACATCTGCAGCCTAACTTCAGCTATGTCCAACAATGATTTTGGTTGTTACCCAGGCAATTGCAGTAAGGTTTCCACTATGCCAACTGATATAAAGTAGTCACTTGTTCTTATTTTGCCACTCTTGTCAAATTATCCAAATTATTTGTCCCGCCATTTTGCCATTTATCCTATTACCCGCCATCAACGCTTCCCCTTAAAACCCTTCTGCCGTGGACCCATTAACCAAGTGTTTCATACAACTCTTTCGATGTCGTGTGTAAAATGGTTCTGCCCTTGTCCGCGCTTGGGCCTCACATTTTCTTTATTTATTAACTCGAGCCCCTCATTTACTAATCTTCAAATATATGTTGACAAGCCCATAAGTCATTACATTTTCTCTATGAGCTTGCATGCAAATTGCCTCATTGTACGAGGCCATTCTCGTCTTTTTCCTTTCATCGAACATCCCATTCTATTATCAGTGCAACTATTTATTTGTAATCCTCCCGATATTAAATCTACAAAACCGGAATTTTATTGTCTTCAACTTTATTAATGTTGTAACTTTATTGAATTTCTTGTCATTAAGCTCATTTAATCCATTGCATTGTAGTCTATCTCAATATACAGTATCTTAACAACACATATTTTCCCTATTAAGAATACCTTATTTTTTCATCAAAACTATCATGTACCAGGAATATATAAAATTATTAAACATAATATTTAAAAATGACTTTGGATTACATATTGAACTTTGGTGACGGAGTATTTGACCAACAGCATAGGGACCTTAAAATAAAGTGTGTAACTACCTAATTCTACTATAAGTAGTATATTTTTAATGCTGTTTTGTGACGTACTATCCTATATCGAAAGATTATCCACTACAACATTATTATAATTCCTTTTCTGGCATGCCAAAGACTCACTTTGCCTTTTGGGTAAAGTTATACTTCCATTTACTTTTCAAAGTACATAATAATATTTGCTTCTCAAAATGAATGATTAACCCTGTACGAAAGATCTAGATGAAATACTATTACAAATTGTATGACTATAAATTATATGAAAAAACCCTTTATTTTAAGGTCTCATCATCGCTGTAGCTACGTGTGGGCTCCATCGGGCTAAAGCCTGGACTAGTTTAATTCTTAAATGATCCATAACTTTAGGTTATAATTACTAAAGGGATGTGGATAAATTTTCAAAATAGCACCTTTTTTTTTAAATTGCCACTGCCAACTTTACTTTCACTTTTCATTCTCTCTGAATGTAGTCCACCTCTATCTTCCATTCTTTGCAACAATTTTGTAATTCTTATACTGTTATTTCATAGATTTCCTTAATTTTAAAATAATTATTTCTAAATTGAGCTTCTTTTCCATATTATGGTAAAATATATATTTTGTGTCTTCTTTAATTCCCCCATATTAATTATTTCATTGATTTATGTTCCTAATATATTCATAATTTATTAGTGGTAGTTGTAGTGTTTACTGAATATTTATGGAGATTTAAAAACATACAACAAGATAAAAATGAATTATATGCTCAAGTACGTCATTATTGGCTCCCATTTCGTTGGGTTATATTTTATAATTTGAAAATGTCTGTTGTTGTTTTGGTTGGATTGAAAGTGACCGCCAAATCCCATTATTTTCAACTACTTTTACATTGTGGAGTAAATGGTCAAATAAAAATCTGCCTTACAACTTAAAACCCATAAGTAGTAGTTTATTAAATTATAAAAACACATTTGATGTTTAAGCAACATTCTATATACATCTTCGACCATAAGCTAATTATTTGGTACTAATCAACCTAAGCACCCACACTGTAGATTTTTAGCAACACTAATATCATTCCTATGTCAATAATCCTTTAAGTCATATAAATTTTATTAGTTGGATTGACAAAGATTTTGTCCACTCGCGTATTATCCGTTCAGAGGTCAACCAAAGTAGGAATTTATCGGGTCACACAACTTCTCTTACCCAATTAATATGTTTCCAAGATTGAAATGTTGGTCGTTCGATATTGCCTTCTCTTTTTTTTTTTTTGTGCTTCATTATTATTGCCTTTTACTATTACCACGATCATGTAGCTTTTTAATCCAGTCAAATTGCATGACTCCTTCTAGCTATAGGATCGATATCACATTATTTCTTCATACATTTTTCCAATAATCTATTTGCTTAAAGAATATAGTTTCAGAATTGATTATGTGTCTCGTATTTATAATATGACTCAATTCAGTTTTTCACTTATCTTAACTGTAACGTTAGTTGTTATTTATCACGATCACAAGTTCCACAATCAAACTTAAGCATGTACATTAAGGTGTAACCAAACAATTTTACTACCGGGGTAAGTTAGTTTACGACTTCTTTTTCTCGGATAGTTGGAATACAATTCACGAGCGAAGATTTTGATGGATTTACCATAAAATAAGACCAACTTTCATTCAAACCACTTAAAAGTTTGCTTATTTACTTTATTACATAGCTATTAAAAAATGAAGCACGATGCATATTATTGTTTAATACGACAATTTTATCTGTGTAATAATAAGTATGAAATTTTTATATTACATTTGTACAAGTTATTAAAATTACAGCAAATTTCTTTTCAACTAAATAACTAATCTTATATTCTTCTTTTTTTGCGACCTTTTTACCATCTTTTATAAAATTATTTTCATTTTTTTTTTCATTTAACACTTCAAAGTTACTATAATCATCTTATAAGGATTTCAGATATAAAATTATATGCACACCTATAATATACTAAATTAACCTTATAATTGGTTCTCCAACAGATATTTTAAATGATTAATTGGATATTTTAACGTTTTAGTTTTTTAAATAATTTGACTGTGAGTCAGTTTTTTTTTTAAATTAAAATATATGGCCGTAAATATGTTGGACACCATTAAATTGCCATAGTTAACAAAATTAAATTTAAATATTAATATAGTAATAAATTAATAAGCTTACTTATTATATAAACGAATATATTTATATTTCCTAGTTAATAAGCCAATATTATCAATAATTATATCCTTTATTTTATTCACTTTGTATAATATTACATAAAAGTTTTATTTACTTTATTTTAATTAACCAATGCACACTACAAGAAATATAACTTTTTACAACATTGGTTTACAGCGTTTTTCCATATAAAGTTGTAAAAAATCAACCGGCCGACACCCTTGTCCCTCTTTACAGTGTGTGCACATTGTGTATATGCAAATAAAATATTTTTTACAACTTCTAAAAAAATAAATGATGTGAGGTGTTATACCTAATACAACGTAAAACTTTGCGTTTTGGGGAGAACTATAGTAAAATTTTTTTTCCCAATGGCGGGTAATCTAATATTATTGTCGCTCACCTTTTTAGTCGTATCCCTTGCCCAGCTCCCTTTCGCTCATTTTATTTTAACCTAGCCACTTTGCTCCTCTTCCTCTTAACAAATTTCGTGATTTGCTGCTGATCGCCTCTTACTCGCGTCCGACGTTGCCACCATCTCCCTTTTGGTTGACGGAGATCAAGTTAAAGCTATTGTTAGACGTAAATATCGCGAGATCGGCATTGCTTGTTCGACTTCCTCTCCTCTGCCTCGTCCTCTGCCAATGCCTCAAGTTATTTTTTTAATTATTTTGTTTTTTTAATAATTATCTGTTGTTTTGCTTGGTTAGTGAGAAGGAATGGAAATTAGTTTTTCTGTTTGGCTGCAAAGAAAATGAGACTGAAAATAGGCATTTTACTACCATTTGCAACCTTCTGGGTTTAATACTAATGGGATGCTCAGGGGCTGTTGTGGAGGTCGGTTTCTTGAAGTAGATTGAATCTTGCTTTGTGGATATCAACCTCTGCTACTCTTTGATTTGGTTTGCATTTTCCTTGACTATTTTTTGGTTTTTCTGTGTCTATTTTTTGGTTTTCTGGTTTCCTGTAAGTGTCTAGGTTTTTTGCATTTTTTTCATGGTTTTCGATCCATGCATGTTTTGGTTTTCTAAATCATGTAGATATTCAAATAAATTTTCTGTATTACTACACTACTAGAAATATAGCCTTTTACTGCAACCATTTACTGCGGTTATGTTGGAATGCAGTAAAAGTGCAAACTCTGTGGCGGGCTACTACACCTACAGTAGAATTATTTAATATCTAAGGCAGTTTTATCAAACCGCAGTAAAACTCATTGATTGTTATTAAATAGTTTCTTTCTTTTCTCTGTTTCATTTTACGCCTTCATCCTCTCTCTCTCTCTCTCTCTCTCTGTACTCACCAAATCCCTAATTTCATGCCTCGTTAACATCTCTCTCTTTTACCTAATTAAATCCCTAATTTCCTCCTTATCAATGTCCCTAATTGACTGGTTAAATTTTTTAGCGCTAGTTACCTCAGTATGGTTTTTTATTCATAAATTTCTTAATTCGTAGATTCCATGGCACGATTCTTGTCTCAATCCCTCCACCTCTATGCCTCCTCCAATAGATTCGTACTTGTCATTCCTCTCACTCTCAATCGCCAACTTTCATTCAAACCCAGCTCATTGAGATCAACCTCGGCTCCTCCTCCTCCACCACCACCTCCGCGACATCAGACTGCGACAATGGTGAAATCGAGTCCTTGGCGATGTAGAAGCTAGAGGAGATGATTCATCTTATCATTGTCTAGAAGTCTACCTTTGATTGCCTCCCCTTCGTCCCTGGGTTGTCGTTTTAGGTCCCACCGAGGCGGCAATCCAACACCATCGTTGATTTGGTGAGCAAATTGGCCAATCAATTAATTGACCGGTGAGAGACGCTCTTGCTTATGACCCTTTGCGGCTGGACTTGCTTTTCCTTGTTGCTAAAAGGTAAAAGATGAATTTCTCTTCTTTGAAGTCAAGTTGTTTGTTTAAAGTCCTGAGTGAATAGTGATACTACTTTACTTTTCATCTATATGCGATTTTTCATTTGCGAATCTGGGTATGAAATTTTTACTAAAAAAATATTTTATTAGATTAAGGTAGATTGGTTGTGAATTTTTAAAAGTATATGTTTTGTTCTAGTAGGATTATTACTATATATCAAAATTTTGTTAGGTTGGCATTCTTGTCGAGTGAAAATGTATTATTTTGGCTCTTGCATTCCTTGAAAATATTGCCAGTAAATTTAGTTTATCAGTTTTCGATGGTAGCATATATTTATCAAAAAATTGCACATTGCTTTGTGTGTTTGTTCCGGTAATTATGGGCTCTAGTCATCTATTACGGGTCCATCTATTTGGTTGGTATCATTTCTTTCCAATATTAATAATCTGCTATATATCAAATAACTCATCAAAGCATTAAGTGATTAAGGAAGTTCCATATAACTCATCAAACTGTAAAAGAGCTAGACCAACTCAATCAAAGAACTTGCCTGCACCAATTTTTACCCTTGTGAAGAAATGATACAAGAAGAAGACTTTAAGCTTTTCAAGATCCAGGTCTGTCTCTACTAACCAACATTATCCTCTTTTTATCTTTTAAGTCTTCCTCACATTTTTATTGTTGTTTGTTGTTGTTGTTGTTATTATTATTATTATTTTAGCAAAGTGGATTGTGTTCTTTTTCTAGCAAAGAATCTTTCTTCTTGCTTTTGTTGTTTGCTTTGTTTTCTTTCTTTTCTATCCTGCTGCAGACTTGTGTTCTCAAAGTGAACATTCATTGTGATGGGTGCAAGCAAAAACACCTCCAAAGAACTAAAGGTGCTCGTTACTTAACTTTTTCTAATAGAAGACAACTTTGGTGAGATAATAGAATTTTCTAATAGAAGACAACTCTTGTGAGATACCAGAATTTTGGATATGTCAGATACAATTGATGGAAGTGCATAGTTTGTTTGTCTATCTTGTATCTTATTATGTGCACGAGATATCAAGTTGCTGTTTGGTGACATGTATTTCTATCCTATATGAGTTCAATTCCCATCCTTGTTGAGTTTTATTGTGAGCATGGGCTAGTTTCTTGTGCTGGGATTTTTTTTTTTTTTGTAGACTACTTTAGTTGTTTGTAGACTACTTTAGATGTTTGTAGTTGTTCATTATGGAAAATCTATCGAGCAGCAGCAGGGCAGGAAAGATGGAAGCTCGGTACTCTATAGAACATTATTGAAGATTCAAGTGGTCCACATTCTTTTGTAAAAATCAGAGTTCTGTTCTTCTAAGTTGTCACGTGCAGTAACTCAATATTAATTTTGTGTTTGGATATTCGAAAAATCTTTAAAATCAAGGAATTTTTTTGAAATAATCTACTGTATGATTTAAATTTGTCACCGTGCAGTCTTCTCATGCCAAATAAATTAATAAATAAAGAGAAATGATGCATGTCAATTTGTTTTCTCTAATTAAAATCTTTAAATAAATTTTGCCTCTTAGTGTACTTAAATCTGATAATTTAATACAGATAAATGAGAATATTGGAACAGTGACAGAGGCGTTGTTGGCAAATTATGCTCACTAGGGAGTTGTGATATCTTATAGATTGGGGAAAGCGAGGATTTTTTTAACACCAATTTACCTGGTGGCCTCACCACAACTCAGATGAAAATGGTGTTTCTTGTAAGGGAGATCGACTGGCACACTACAAACAGGTCCACTTTCCAATCGATATTATCCAATTTTAGCAATCTTATCACAAATTAACAATCCAAGGTTTCTTGTAGTTGATTTGTATCAGGAAAGAGGTTGGGGAAGATTGGAGACAGTCACTCTAATCTAATTAATCCCGTCAGGCTGTAAAATCTATATTCTCCTTTTGTGTTTCTTTGAGAAGCATCTTCCCAATTATGCTCGACAATTTGATTTATTTTGCTCTTTTCTTTAATATGTTTCATTCTTTATTCCGAATTAAAATGTTCCACCTTAGTGATTCTCAATGCCAACCATCAACTTTTTGATACGAAAGGCTCCAATTTCGTCTTGTTACTGGTAACACTGAGATTTGGTCCATGCCACTAGCCAAATTAGACATCCTTGGTGGCAATTTGCACTGATTTAGACTTCACTTAATAGTGGTTGATTGAATCCTTATTTTGCAGGCAGTAGTTGTTAGTATGGATCCTCGTAGAGTATATCTTAACGGTCCTAATGATGTGGAGTTCAAGGCTATAAAGGTCACAAATCCCGGTAAGGAAGCAGTTACTTTTTCTTCTTCATTTTCTTTTCACTTTTGGCTTGGATTTGCTATTCAGATCCGTGATTACAGTGTCCATGAATGATTGGGTTCTAATGTCCTACTGTTGAAGAAATGCAAGTTGGATTATCATTTATATTTTTTCTTGGAATGTTCATCATCAAAATCCTTTTGCTTTGTTTAAATTATTCTTTAGTGGCGTTTGAGTAGTTATAAGTGTCTCTAATTAGTTGCATGCCAAACAGATGTGGCAGCTTCTATATGGGTAAAGAAGAAAACTAACATGTTCTTCTTGGCCTGTTAATAGTGACTCTGCCTAATTATGTTTTCGATTGAAGCTACATCAAACAAGTTAATAGTGCTAATCATTTTAAATTTTATTTACTGGTTCCTGATTTTACCCGTATTATTAATTATCAATTTTCCAATGTTGGCGACAAGTCCAAATGGAGAAGAATGTTCCATGGTTAAAAGTTTGATGAGTTGACCTTTAGAGAAAGTTTGATGAGCTAATTTCCAGAGAAAGTTTCATAATCTACCTTTAGTTACTGGATTGATTTGACTTTATAGGCTTTAGAAATTTTTAGATTAATGACTTATGTAGTTTATGTTAATTATAAACAATGTATCAAAAATATATGATTTATAAAATATATTATTTTATTAATTAATTTTTGTTTTACATATATATGATATTTGGATTTTGTTCACTTAGATTTATAATGAAATAAATATGTTAAAATCAATAGTAGGTACAAATGCAGGTTTTTTAATGAAAAAAATTGTCTTACAAAAATAAATTTAAAAAATATATATACTATTTACCGCGGGCTTGCAAATGCAGTAAAAGGCCTTTGACTGCAAGCCCAAACCACAAGAGAGTTATTTACCGCGGGCTTAAAACTGCGGTAAAAGGACTTTTACCGCAGGCCAAAACTGTGGTAAAAAGTCAAATGACTTTTTACTGCGCCATTTTTTACGGCGGGCTAAAACCGCCGTAGGCCCGCCGTAAATGACTTTTTATCGCGGTTTTGGCCCGCGGTAAAAAGCATTTTTTCTTGTAGTGCTAATTAGATTGTGGAGAAAATCTGTGGGAAAAATGATGAGGAACTGAGAAAGAGATTTCGCAAAATCTATTAGTTGTCTGTTTAGCCAGCCTGTAGGAAAGAAAGGAATTAGCAAAATTAATGAAATGCACATGCTCGATGAAATGTTTCATTGAAATGTTGTCTGTTAATTATCACAGACTTGCAGGTATTGGCTATATGAGAAAGGTTCTATTAATAAACTGGATACATATCTATTAATATTTATATTCAAAATTAGAGGTTTCAGGCATCGTAGTTAAGGAAGAAGCAACAAACTCTAGCTAATTTGGTTATTGTTTTCCATGCGGCTACACGATTAGAAGGAAAGTTGCTTGTGAATTGTCTAAAATCTGACTAATTTGGTTATATATTTGACTATATATATTTCTGAAACTTTACTATATAAATATAATAAATGAAATAATTTTGATTGCGACATCCTCCTCTCATTTCATCTTTAAATGAATTTTCATGTTTGAACAGATTGCACATCAACTTGAGGTAGTGAATAACATAAAGGAGCCTCTCAACTTGTTCTTTAACAAGGTTAAGTTTAGCCTTCTTTTCACTTATATTCAAGATCTAAATCAATGACTCTAAATCCCAACTCTTTTACCTAATAAAAAATTCATTTAAACAAAAAATGAAAAATGAAATGCCATTAGCTTGCCTCTAGACTAATTGATAAGTCTTCCTAGCAGAACTTTTTCTTATTTTTCACTGTTAGACTTTAGCTCTACTTTCTATGTCAACATTGGCAGGTTTTCAAATTCTAAATTCAATAAAATATTCTTTGTTTGATTGTCAGGGTTGGGAGAAGATTGTGGGTTGTTTTAGTCGTGGACAAGGATTGATGCCAGCAAATTTTAAAGTTCGAATGTGCCTCCTGATGGAAGCAGTGGAGCCTTTGAAGAAGTTCTAGATCCTGATCTTGGTCAATCAACCATTGGTCGTGTTGCCCTAGTTGATATTGTATACAGAAGAATGGAGATGATTCTGTTATTCTGGAGGACTTCTTACAATATACAACCTAAAGATGGTGCAAATGAAGTTACTTTGGAGAACTAAAATGTTTAGTTTCGGTACTGATATATAGTTCAACTGTTGTGATTTCTATGCAAGTTTTTTTCCCCTCCCCCCTCACTTCTTCCTTAGTTATTATGTCTATTCTGTTTGGATGCTTAATTGTTCTTTGAATATTATTGATAAGTGTCTATTTATATATCATTTTCATATCAATTCGTCCATGTTTCTTTGATATATTCCTTGGTATTTTTATGTTTTTGTGTGGTTTTTGATGTTTGTAGGAGTTTTGGAGGAACTTACACAAAATTGGAGTAAAACCCTTCATTTTCACCTCTGCTAGTCAACCAATTTCTTGGAGTTGATTGTATCGATATACAATTAACCGGATAACATGCTATATATACCATTGAAAAGCTCTCGAAGTCTATTTTCTGGAGAAATTTACGGTTCACGAATTTATGTAGTGTACCGAAAGTTGTGATAAAAATGGTATGAGAAGTATATATTTGTAATTCCATATATCACTGTAGCATGTTATTAAATACGGGGCACTGTAGCAATTACTGTAGCAGAGTATTTAAACACATTTTAGGGTTTTATTTTCATAACTTGAAGAGGGGAAAATGTGGGAGGAGGCTGCATTTCTGGAATTCTCTCATCCCTTGGAGTTCTTGAAGGAGAAAGAAGATTTTGAAAGAGGAGGAACTACAATTCCAAGAAGATTCATCTACAAAGAAGGTTTTCAAAGAATTTGCTAAGTTCTTTCTTTCCTTTTCAATTCTGGAATTTCTCTGTATTGTATTTGTTATTCTGATTGAATATGTGTAACTAAATCTGAATTGGTTGAGGGTGATTTCAAAGCCCTTGATATGGATTTTGTGAGTTGATTGTGTAAGAAATTGTTATCCAATTCTCTAATTGAAGTTGCTTGTATTTTCCCATATCTAATGCTTATGATTGCTTACTGATTGTATTTGGAATGGCCAACTGAATATAATCTGTTGTTGTCTATTGCTAGATTAGAAATCTTGATCCGTAATTGTCATGAATTTCCAATCATTAGTAGCAAAATTGTGATCAGAGATTGCAATTGGAAAATACAACCTAGGTTAAATAATCCGAACTTGTGTGATTATTGCTTAGATCAACCTATCTTTCTCATCGTAATGCTTCTATTGAATTAAACTTAGAGAGCTTGTTCTAGGTTGTTTAATGGATAGAGATTAAATAAAGAGCTTGTTTTATTTAACAACAAAGTAAGGAAAGATTGGGATAACAGAGCTTGTTGTTATCTACGGTTGATAACTTCAATGCTGTAATTTGATTACAATTCTATGTTAATTCACAAATTCATATCTTGTGGCAGAGAAAGAACCCTTAACCAAGTGTCTCTCATTGAATTTTCAATTTATTTAATATTGTGTTGTGTTATTCTTTATTTGCCTTCGTATTCAGTTTAATTAATCATTCAACAAAACCCCCCATATTTAGTTTATTGTTTGCTGAAAAATAACGAATTTAATTAGAATCAATCCTCGTGGGAACGATATCTCACTCATCACTTTATTACTTGTGCGACTAGTATACTTGCTAGTTTCGAACGCATCAAGTTTTTGGCGCCGTTGCCGGGGATTATTTTCTAATCAATTTGTTATTCTGTTTTTACTACTGATTCTTGATTGTTATTTCCTGATTGTTTGTGTTTAGGCTTTTCTGTCCGAGGGAGAAGCGGATCAGCGACTTAAGAGAATTAAGGAGTTTCTCCAATCCTCGAATTTAAGGCTAAATCGGTCAATTTCAACTCCACCTCCAGAATTTGACCTTGCACGACACACTTCCCTCCCATCTTCTTGCAGTTCAATCAAATCTAAATCGGAAGCAATGGCGATGGAAAACGATCAGACTCTTAAGGAGTTAGCGGCTCCAATTATTGATCAACAACCGCAATGCATAAGCACCAATTTTGAGATAGATTTTGAACTTAAATCTGGACTGATTCATCTCTTACCTACATTTCATAGTTTTTGCAGGAGAGGATCCGAACAAACACCTCAAAGAATTTCATGTGGTATGCTCAAGTATGAAGCCAACCGGCGTTTCTGAAGAGCAAATTAAATTGAGAGCCTTCCCCATTCTCAGTAGCAGATTCGGCAAAAGATTGGCTATACTATCTACCACCAGGTACCATTACCACTTGGAATGAGATGAGTAAACTCTTTTTGGAGAAATACTTTCCAGCCTCGAAAGTTACAAATATTAGAAAAGATACTAGTGGCATTCGACAACACAATGGAGAATCACTTCATGAATATTGGGAGAGATTTAAAGGTTATGTGCTAGCTGTCCAAACCACCAAATTAGTGATGGACTCCTAATTCAATATTTCTATGAGGGTCTCTTACCAATGGAAAGGAGTATCATTGATGCTGCTAGTGGTGGAGCACTAGTTAATAAAACACCGAACGTGGCAAGACGTTTGATTAGTGACATGGCAGCGAACTTCCAACAATTCAGCAGTCAATTTGAGCCACAACTACCAAAAAGAGTAAATGAGGTAAGTACTTCAAACATTGAACAACAACTTTGTGAACTTACCTCTTTTGTAAAAAAAATGGCTGTAGGACATATGCAGCAATCTTATGCATGTGGATTATGTTCTGCCATGGACCATCAACCGACATGTGTCCAACTTTGCAAGAAGGAGATACAGAACAAGCCAATGTCATGGGTGGATTTCCAGGACAACCAAGGCAAAGGTATGACCCTTTCTCCAATACTTACAATGCTAGATGGAGAGATCACCCTAATTTAAGATATGCAAATCGTCAACCAATTGTCCCAAATGCCATACCAAATCGACCACCAGGTTTCAATCAACCAAGGGTGCAGCAACCATTTCAAGCACACCACCACCAACACCACAACCAGCACCGCAACCAGCTCCACAAAATTCAGGTACGTCTCTCGAGGATATTGTTAAAGCACTTGCCACTAACACAATGCAATTTCAGTAGGAAACTAGGGCAAGTATCCAAAACCTGGAAAGTCAAATAGGACAATTGGCCACTAAAATGAGCAAATTTGAGAGTCAAAGCTTAGAAAAATTACCATCTCAGCCAGTGATCAATCCAAGAGAGAATGCTAGTGCTGTAACTTTGAGAAGTGGAAAGCAATTAGAGATTCCACCAAAGAAATCACAAATTGATGAAGGGGATGATACCACCTCTACCATGAACAAAAC
>SNVD02011511.1:0-109345 GCA_013180625.2 Boswellia sacra
TTGATTACAACTTTTGGTACACTGAATGGATTTATAAACCGTAAATTTCTCCAGAAAATAGACTTCGAGAGCTTTCCAACGGTATATAACATGTCATCGGGTTCATTGTTTATCAATACAATTAAATCCGAGAAGATCACTGAATAGCAGAGGTGAAAATGAAGGGTTTTACTCCATTTTTGTGCAAGTTGCTCAAAAACTCCTACAAACATCAAAACCACACAAAAACATAAAAATACCAAGGAATATAGCAAAGAAACATGGACGAATTGATATAAAAGTAATACATAAATAGACACCTATCAAATTCCCCCACACTTAGACTTTGCTAGTCCTCGAGCAACTAAATTGATACGAAACAAAATTAAACCGAAACAGAATCAGAGAAAAATTAAAACACACCAATGCTTCAACTTGCAAATAGGCCTCAAAGATTGTACTTAATTAAAACCCAAGGAATACTTCAAAATAATGCACTTGATCAAGAATTTTATCTCAAAAATTAGTTTCGCTTCACTTCAATTCCTTAAGTGTGTGTGTGTAGAGCCATTCTCACCTAATCACTTGTAACCCGGATGAGTTTATGCATAAAAATGAATCATATTTAATATTGAAGATGTGTGTATAAATGAACTCCATAGGCCTGCTTTTCAAGTCACTCTCCACTAATGTAGACATGCA
This sequence comes from Boswellia sacra, assembly GCA_013180625.2. NCBI lineage: Eukaryota > Viridiplantae > Streptophyta > Magnoliopsida > Sapindales > Burseraceae > Boswellia > Boswellia sacra. The sequence continues at coordinate 682 of SNVD02011511.1, forward strand.
CAACATCAAGGATCAAGTAGGACTTTATTAAGTTGTAACGTTTGGCTTGGGTGAAGGTATGATAAAGGATAATAATTTGGATCAAATCACCCACAAACACATAAATCATTCAAGAATATGTGGAGCTCAAGCCCATGACATAAAAAATTCATTCTTATTCATCAAATGACTCTCCCAAACTTATTCAGAACACTCGAACTCTCTTTTTTTTTTCTTTTTTTTCTTTTTTCTTTTTTTTTGTAGAAAGCAAAAGAAAATACACCCCCACACTTTGTTGTTTCATTCTTTTTAAGAACGCCCAAGGGTATAGAACTCTTTTTTTCCTTTTTTTTCTTTTTTTTTTAACTGCAATTCCACTCCCCCACACTTAAACAATACATTGTCCTCAATGTTTAAGTACGTGGAAGATAAGTACAGATTTTTTCTCTTTTTTTTTTTTACAAACATAATAAAACTCACTTGCATTGCTCATGGCACAATCCAACCTCCTCTAACTTCCCAAAACCAGAACATAGCTCAAAATGTAATTGCGAATGATTTACATGCTCATATGTAAGGGATAAACTGTTTGGAACAAATTCAATTGAGATTAGGAAATCTTTTAGTGAGTTAACAAAGAAAAAGGTTTACAGAGGCTCAAAGGGGTAACTAGGGATCAATTTTAGTCAAGATTGGCTCTTAAGGCTCAAACGATCCAAAGATGGCCTAAATCATTTCCCTAATGTTGCACAGTCTAGGATTTCGCCTCGAGTGACCATCAAACAAGTTCTAGAATTCATTGAAATCTGAAGAAACATTTAAATTACATAAACTTTCTCTAAGAGAACAAATAACTCAGTGATAATAGCTCAGTGCTCAATGTTGCGCAAGGAATCAAAAGCAAAGCGAAAACCAATAAACATTTCAAGCACACAGATCCATGCATCATTTATCATTTTCCAAGAGGTATTCTTAATTCAATCATTATCTTATCATCGACCCACAAAATGCAAGAAAAGAGGTACGTGGCGTTGTTACACCTGAGTCAAGATTGTCTATTTCAACAATCCTTAGGACCAGTAGCCCGCAGACTTAAGGTTTCCAGCCTATATACCTTTATTATGAAAGAACAAAACAAGAAACAAGACACTTCAAACAACATGAAATAAACAAACTACAGATTTATTGAGAGAGAATGCGTTTCACGAGTTAAGAAAACCCCATATATGCCATTCTGTATTAGTGTTTTTCCACAATGTTTTTTTTTTTTTTTTTCGAATCGAAACTAAAAAATAAAAAACACAAAACTCGAAATTACATAAAACTAAACTAATCAGAAAATAATAAAGTCCAACAAATCAGCAAACACAAAAAAGTCAGTTAGAATGGGTCTAAAAAGTTTAGAAGTTAGCCTCCTTATTCAGCCATTATGGATTAAAGAAATCCAGAATGTGTTTCAAGAGAACGTGAACTTTTTAAGCCACCACTCTAAAAGCCAAGATTAGAAAATATTACCTGGGTGAAAGGAAACAAAACCGAAAAATCTACAAAATAAATAACATGAAAACTCAAATAAACACAATAAAAAAGAAGCAAACAAAAACGAAGAAACAGCAAATAGAGCGATTACGATGGAGAGTAGGTTAAAATCCAGTTACGCCTCTTATTGCCTTCTCCAAACCAATCAATCCGAGCTGTTGTCGGATCAGGCGAATAGACGAATTCTTGTAGTTTGTCAATTAACTCCCCTGCCGTTGAAGCTGTAACAAGGATTTGCCTCGCTGATGGTGAGATAAAATTTTTTTCTACAGCTTGATAAAGAAAAGACAACAAACCATCAAAAAAATTATTGACATTTAACAAACCAATGGGTTTCCGATGGATGTTTAGCTGTGCCCAAGCGGTGATTTGAAATATCTCCTCTAATGTACCATAACCACCGGGCAAAGCTATAAATGCATCAGATTTAATGACCATATGTGCAATACGCTCATGCATGCTAGAGACCTGTAACTCTTCCCCGATTGTATTGCCTACGATATCTCGTACAGCTAGTGGTTTAGGGATAATGCCGAGAACTTTACTCCCTCCTAGGGATGTAGCTGTCGACACACACCCCATTAACCCAAGATACCCCCTCCATAAATCAAATTAATACCTCTCGCAGCCAATGTCCTACCAAGATCAAGAGCTGCTGTGGTAAACTCTCCATCTTTACCAAATTGCGATCCGCAAAATACGCATATATTGCGGAATCGCCGAATTGATGTTTTCTCCATGTCTACAAGTGCTCTAATCTTGTGTAAGACACGTTAGATATTATGCTTTTCAATTGCAAGACAGGTTATGGAATGACATATGAAAAAATGCAGAATGTATATATACACCCATAAAACTCTCAAATTTTGACACATGGGGACATACTTTCGGTGGGGGTTGCTCGATGCAGATTTATCGCCCCAAGATTTGAAAAAATGAGATATGCTTTCGGCGAGGTTTGACAAAAACCTACACACTTGTCTCCCACGTGAAGCATGGAAAATGGAGATACACTTTCGGCGGGGGTTGACAAAACCCCCACACTTGTCTCCCACGTGAAGCATAAAAAATAGAGATACAATTTCGGTGGAGGTTGACAAAACCTCCACACTTGTCTCCCACGTGTACTTATGCCATAGGGTAGTCATATGGTTTGTCAAAAAGAAAACTTGAAATAAAAACAAACAAAATCAACAAACAACAACAACACAAAAACAACATTGATAATCAGATCAAATGAAACAAGAAAAAAATTCGACAACAACAACACACATTCAAATATACAAGTAGTTGTGATTGTGGCTCACATCTTCCTCTGGGTTTACGTCCAGTAACGGCTGAAATGCCTTCTATGAGTCCGGGATTTGCTTCCCATCCAGTTTTCTTATAAACTGGCAAACAGGGTCGTTTTTAGTCAGATTCACTAGACTATAACACTGCAATTCATCACGATATTGTGTCCACAGATTAAGTAATTCACGCTGAACAAGTCCAAAAGAATGTGACTCGAGAGTTAACAAAACATTATCCAGCGACTCATTACTCAACCCATTCTTAATAAATGCAAGTTTATCTTCTCTATTCCTGGACGCAAAACCTAATGAACGACAAGTCTGGGTACAATTCCATCTAGCACATTTATAACATACTTGTAACCTTTTCGCTCTTCGCCTCTTGGCGTAGTAGCTCTTTCCTAGACCAGGCATGTATTTTGCGAGATTAATGTCCGGCTCAACGGACAATCTCACCTTGGCTTCGATAAGCCATCGGATATCAGCAGGCACATTTAGGAGCATCAATGCCCAAAGTCTAGTAATCCGTACTTTATAAATTTTAAACACAGCATTTTGAGGAAGTGAAGGGAAATATTTACGAAGGTTCGATAGAAAGATATCAGCATCCATTGAAGAGAAGAATAGGAGAGATATTACCGATAATGCGATTGAGTACTGGTCTATCTCCCAGAATGCACGTTTCAAACCTTTGGCGAATGACTTCAACTTTCGTTTGGATGTTTCCACAAGCTGCTGCACAAATGAGCTCAAAGCACAGAGTAATCAAATTAAACAAAAGAAAGGAAAAGAAAAGAGCAAAACGAAACTAAAGACACATAAAAGAGATAACAACACAATAGCAAACAAAAGTCAAAAACAAGTAAAAAATATAAAAACAAATGAGACAGATGGCAAAGAGAGATAAAACCTGATCAATTTGATGGCCTACGAAAGGAATCTCATTGAGACACAAAAATCGATCATTATTACCTCATTTTATTTTTCTTTTCTTCTTTTTTTTTATTTTTCAAAAACATTGGGTTGCCTCCCAATAAGCGCTTGGTTTAACGTCCTCAGCCCGACGTTGGTTCCATCATGGGAGGATCCAATTCTGTTGTGCTTCTCTAATGGGCTTGGATCCCTCTTCTAACAAGATACGGTCAATGCATATGGATGGGCCTTGGATGTCAACAATTGTCCACTCAATAGCTGTTTTGTGATCTGTAAGTATTCGGATGAGTTTCTCTTTGGTATTCGTGCAAGGCCCATTTCCATTGTAACTCGCAAAGTATCATTCTCACCCAAGAATCCATGATTCAAATGATCTGGAAGTGACTTAAGCTCCAAGGTATTGACTTTCATCACAGAAGGAAGAAGTTTCTCATTAGATAAAGGCAATTCAATGTACGAAACATCATACCTATTTGTGGTGATAGCTCTAGTCTCATCCAAGCTTGTCACAGCTTTCTCCACTTCTTTAGACACTTGTATCAGCTTTCTTGGTTCTTTGAAACTTTCTATCATTATGTGTTCACTAATAGCAACATCCACTCCATTCTTGCGAGTTAACTCAAAACATTGTTGTGGCAAATAATCAATAACGTCAACTGCAAAAACAGAATGTAAGTCAATAGAGTACCTCATTTCCTCAAAAATATTAAAACATATCACCTTGCCATCAAACTCTATGGTCAAAGTGCCATAATGAACATCAATCTTGATTCTAGCAGTTTTCGAGAATGGCCTCCCTAAAAGAATCGGTGTTGGATTAGGAGATGTCTCATCCTCTATTTTAAGGACATAGAAGTCTGCTGGAAAAACAAATTGATTCACCTGCACAAGCACATCTTCCACAACTCTTTTGCGATATGCATTAAAATGATCAGCAAACTGAATGGTAATACCAGTTTTCGCAAAAGGTCCAAGATTTAAAGAAGCATAAATAGAATATGGCATGACATTAATAGATGCTCCTAAATCTAACATAGCTTTTTCAAACTTGGTTCTACCAATGGTGCAATATATGGAATGGTGAACGTACCTGAATCTTTGCATTTCGGAGGAATTTTTCTTTGCAATATAGCTGAAACATTTTCTCCCACACTTACCTTCTCATTTCCTTTCAACTTTCTCTTATTGGTGCATAACTCGTTCAGAAATTTTGCATAACGAGGTACTTGCTTGATAGCATCCAGAAGTGGTATATTCACCTCGATCTGGCGAAAAGTTTCCAGGATTTCCTGTTCTTGTTCCTCCTTCTTTGATTTTGCAAATCTGCTAGGAAAAAGGTGGAGGAGAAACATATGAAGTGAGATGTGGGGTTTTAGATTTACCTAGAAGATGATGTTATCCATGTAGGAGTGGTGTCATCCCCTTCATCAGTTTGTGATTTCTTTGGTGGAATCTCTAATTGCTTCCCACTTCTCAAAGTTCCAGCACTAGCATTCTCTCTTGGATTGATCACCGGCTGAGAAGGTAATTTTCCTGAGCTTTGACTCTCAAATTTGCTCATGTTAGTGGCCAATTGTACCATTTGATTTTCCAGGTTTTGGATACTTGCCCTAGTTTCCTGCTGAAATTGCATTGTGTTAGTGGCAAGTGCTTTAACAATATCCTGGAGAGACATACCTGAATTTTGTGGAGCTGTTTGTGGTGCTGGTTGTGGTTGTGCTTGAAATGGTTGCTGCACCCTTGATTGATTGAAACCTGGTGGTCGATTTGGTATGGCATTTGGGGCAATTGGTTGATGATTCCCATATCTTAAATTAGGGTGATCTCTCCATCCAGCATTGTAAGTATTGGAGAAAGGGTCATACCTTTGCCTTGGTTGTCCTGTAAATCCACCCATGGCATTGGCTTGTTCTGTATCTCCTTCTTGCAAAGTTGGACACATGTCGGTTGGATGGTCCATGGCAGAACATACTCCACATGCATAAGATTGCTGCATATGTCCTACAGCCATTTTTTTACAAGAGAGGTAAGTTCACAAAGTTGTTGTTCAATGTTTGAAGTACTTACCTCATTAACTCTTTTTGATAGTTGTGGCTCAAATTGACTGCTGAATTGTTGGGAGTTCGCTGCCATGTCACTAATCAAACGTCTTGCCACGTTCGGTGTTTTATTAACTAGTGCTCCACCACTAGCAGCATCAATGATACTCCTTTCCATGGGTAGGAGACCCTCATAGAAATAGTGAATTAGGAGTCCATCACTAATTTGGTGGTTTGGACAGCTAGCACATAACCTCTTAAATCTCTCCCAATATTCATGAAGTGATTCTCCATTGTGTGGTCGAATGCCACTAATATCTTTTCTAATATTTGTAACTTTCGAGGCTGGAAAGTATTTCTCCAAAAAGAGTTTACTCATCTCATTCCAAGTGGTAATGGTACCTGGTGAGATGTAGTAGAACCAATCTTTTGCCGAATCTGCTAATGAGAATGGGAAAGCTCTCAATTTAATTTGCTCTTCAGAAACGCCGGTTGGCTTCATACTTGAGCATACCACATGAAATCTTTGAGGTGTTTGTTCGGATCCTCTCCTGCAAAACCATGAAATGTAGGCAAGAGATGAATCAGTCCAGATTTAAGTTCAAAATCTATCTCAAAATTGGTGCTTATGCAGAGCGGTTGTTGATCAATAATTGGAGCCGCTAACTCCTTAAGAGTCTGATCGTTTTCCATCGCCATTGCTTCCGATTCAGATTTGATTGAACTGCAAGAAGATGGGAGGGAAGTGTGTCGTCCAAGGTTCAAATTCTGGAGAGGTGGAGTTGAGAGAGAGTGTGACCGATTTAGGCCTTAAATTGAGGATTGGAGAAACTCCTAATTCTCTTAAGGCGTGATCCGCTTCTCCCTCGGACAATAAAAGCCTAAACCCAAAACAATCTAGGAAATAACAATCAAGAAATCAGTACTAAAAAACAAAATAACAAATCGATTAGAAAATCAATCCCCGGCAACGGCGCCAAAAACTTGATGCGTTCGAAACTAGCAAAGTATACTAGTCGCACAAGTAATAAAGTGATAAGTAAGATATCGTTCCCACGAGGATTGATTCTAATTGAATTTGTTATTTCCAGCACCAATTAACTAAATGGGGGGGGGTTTGTTGAATGATTAACTAAGTGAAATAAGAATGCAAATTAAGAATAACAAAACAGAAGTTAATTGAATAAAAGCTTCAATGAGGGAAATCTGGTTAAGGGATCATTTCTACCAAGATATTGGATTGTGCGAATTAATCGTAGAATGTCATCCAATCACAGCGTAGAATTGTAATCCAATTACAGCATTGAAGTTATCAACCGTAGATAATAACAAGCTCTGTTATCCCAATCTTTCCTTACTTTGTTGTTAAATAAAACAGGCTCTTTATTTAATCTCTATCCATTAAACAACCTAGAACAAGCTCTCTGAGTTTAATTCAATGGATGCATTATGATAATAAAGATAGGTTGATCTAAGCAATAAACACACAAGCTCGGATTATTTAACTTAGGTTGTATTCTCCAATTGTAATCTCTGATCACAATTTTGCTACTAATGATTAGAATTTCAAGACAATTACGGATCAAGATTTCTAGTCTAGCAATAAATCACAACCAGATTATATTCAGTTGGCCACTCAAATACAATCAGCAAGCAATCATAAGCATTAAATATGGGAGAATACAAGCAACTTCAATTAGAGAATTGGATAACAATTCCTTACACAATCAACTTACAAAAACCATATCAGGGGCTTTGAAATCACCCTCAACCAATTCAGATTCAGTTACACATGTTTAAGAACGTGGTAAATACAATACAACATGGAGACATTCCAGAAAATGAAAGGGAAGGGAAAAACTTAGCAAATTTGATGTAATTCTCTTTGGATTGTAGTTCTTCCTCTTTCCAAGCTTCCTTTCTCCTTCAAGAACTCCAAGAGATGAAAGAATTCCAGAGCTGCAGCCTCCACCACGTTCTCCCCTCTTCAAGTTATGAAAATAAAACACCTAAAATGTGTTTAAATACTCTGCTACAGTGACCTGCTACAGTGCCCCGTATTATACATGCTACAGTGACTTGTGGAATTATATTTCTATACATCTCACACTGTTTTGATTACAACTTTTGGTACACTGAATGGATTTATAAACCGTAAATTTCTCCAGAAAATAGACTTCGAGAGCTTTCCAACGGTATATAACATGTCGTCGGGTTCATTGTATATCAATACAATTAAATCCGAGAAGATCACTGACTAGCAGAGGTGAAAAAGAAGGGTTTTACTCCATTTTTGTGCAAGTTGCTCCAAAACTCCTACAAACATCAAAACCACACAAAAACATAAAAATACCAAGGAATATAGCAAAGAAACATGGACGAATTGATATAAAAGTAATACATAAATAGACACCTATCACTCAACTTTAATTATTATTTTACAATCGCAAAATAAATATGATACAATCCATTATGTGCTCTATAATAGAATTTATAAAAACAATAAATATCTGATATATATTTTTTAAGGGAGACAATTTTCTATAACTTTATAATAGTTCTAGCTGAATTAATTACAATAAAACGTGTACGTTCTTCACAACAGAAAATAGTTCTTAACTTTAATAGTCCTAGAGATACTTATAAATCTTCAAAGTTATAATTACAACTAGTTATCTTAAAAAAGAGTGCAAGGATTTGACATTGCAAAACTACAAAACAACAAAATTTTCCATGCCACCCATTTCAAGAAATGGTGCTCCATTGCTGTGATGCTCCTCTACAGTGAGTTTCCATGTTCCCATTACCTCCAACAGCTTGGCCAGAGCTCTACCATCTCATCTGCAACCACACACAACCACAACTCACAACTCTTTGGTGGTGACAGAAAGCACCCTAAGCCAAGAATGAAAATGGAAATGGTGGGGGGGATTGATTATAAAAGGGAAAACTATGAATTCAAGAGACGAACAAGTTTGCACCATCTAAAAGGTATCTTTCTTTTAGCCTATCTTGTTTTGGCCAATTTTATTTTTGGTCTACATCTAAGTGTGTCCTATTGTGGGGTAGTGCTCATGCCTGTTGTGCAATTTTAGGCCGGTTTTTAAGACTTTTGCACTTTATAGAGAAATTCACGTAGCACATGGTTCATGACTCTGTAGCTCTTTTCTGAAATGCATGGCTTCTGTTGCATGCAGCTGTTCAAGACAACTCAACCCCACAGTGACAGGTTGTAAAAGGTATCACTTTGGCACACTCACCGTCGGTTTGTTTCGGCTTATCTAATTAAAATTTATTGAAGTATATCTTTTTAGGGTATAACTTGTTAAAATAGAGTTTTTATAAAAAAAGTCATATGGTTATTTGATTAGATTATATATAAGTACTTATTAATGTTAAATTATCAAAATTATTTTGTTTATAAAAGAAGGATAAAGTAAATCTTTTAAAATATGATAATAATATATTTGATATTTTACAACGTTAAAAAAACTTAAAAAGAACTTTTTCCGAAAGCCTTAATTTTGAGCTTTTTCTAAGGGATATAAAACAGTTTTTTTAATCACTTATAAGCTTTTTTTAAGTGGTAGCGAAACAATCTAAGAAAAATTTCAGAAGAACTTTTGACATTAAAATAAAAACTCTTTTAGCCAATAGAAAAGCCGAAATAAACGCGCTCTTAGTCATGTTTGTTGCCTATATTGTATAGTAGAGGAGTCTAGGGACACTCGCGAGTGGTTGACTTGAGTTTCACCAACTGATTCATCATCTTGACACCCAAAACCCATGGCCGTCACCCATGGTGGATGGGGAACTCGTGAGTGTCCCTAGCACTTCTCTTGTATGGTATTATTTTACTACATTATATTAAATAGTATAATATTCACTAATTAGATGCTCTTTGGTGTTACTTTTTATTTGGTACTACTAGGTGATTTATAACTTGAGATATTGCCAAAGTATTTAGAAGTGCTTTTGAAACCAATTAGTAGATTCTTTAGAAAACATTCCATGGATAGTAAGTGCTATATTGCAAAATGTATTTAGGAAAAAAAAAAGAAAAAAGAAAAAGCTCCCCCATACACTGCTGACTGCTTAATAGTTTTTCTTTGATTGGGTAAATAAATTCATAAAATTGTGGGGCTCCCATTCTTTAGGAAGAGAGCAAATGAAGTGAAGCAGGGTCGTGGAGAGGAACCGCCCATTCGGTGACCTGTCTAAACTGGCCCCTGTTCAAAACTCAAAAGAAAATTACAGTTGATAATATTTTGCTCTGTAAGATTTAAGAAAGTGGAACTTCACAAGGAAAGAAGCTACAGTAAAGTGACATATCCTATCTTTAGACGGTCTGTGATGTAGGAAATACATATAGTTGGTAAAGTTACTTTTGTCATTTTCCTATTTTAGTTTATCAAATTTTGGATTTTTTTTTTGTTTTTTAATGGATTTTGACTAGTTAGTTAGGAATTTTGAAACATTGAAAATCACAAATTTAGAAGATATTTAAAGAAATAACAACTTCTTCTAAAATTTAAGTATTCGAACCTAGTTTCAATCTAAACTCAAATTTATCCAACTTTCCCAAATGCAAGTGCAATATCATATTTGATAGTTTGACACATTACATGAGAATCCAACACCTTATTAGATGTTTGTGTATCATCGGTAACTGTCTAGCACATTCAAACTATCAAACAAACTGATTTGATAACCGGGCACCTTAATGACACTTGCCAAAAGCCAAAAGTATGGGTTTGATCATTTCTTAAAATAGCTCCCAAGACTTGGTTATTTTTTACATTTTCCAAAATTACTTTGAGATAGTGAAGCCAAATTCATTGCAATTGCACTTAGAGATGATGAGAATTTGTTAAATTGTTCTTCAATGAATTCCACATTGTTTATCAATATTTGGGACAGTTTATACTACATCTATTGCAAGTTCCATCATTAGATTATTATAGGTGCCCAAAAATAGTCATAAAAAACCTATTTACAAGTTACAAATCCCGAATACATCATTTGCATAATTATACTGATTACGATACGTTGCTTAACTAAATTAAATTTAAATAAGTTTCATTCGCATCCCAAGTTTTGGTCCCTAATCATTATGAGAAATGAAGTTCATGAGAGGTTACTGTTCATTTTCACGGTCTAACATAATTAAACCAAAGTCCGGGGAGCAGACTGAAATATATTACCTTTTCAAAGCCCAAATCACTCAGAAGTCAGAACAAGAATCACGACTGTTTCATCCAACCTCACGTCTAATTTAACAAGAGTAATGCTATTTTTACAAACTACTTATATAAATTCATCGATACAAACTGATATGACATGATATGATTTGATAAATAAATATAATAATTTGAAAAATATATATTAATAATAAATAACATTAATTAACATTGATGATGTGACAATCATATAGGAATGTTACATCAGTTTGTATGTGTGAGTTTATATGAGTAGCATTACTCATTTAACAAAGATATAAAATCATGAATATTTTGAACAATCTCTTATCAATTACCTCCAATAATAAAATTTTTAATTATTTTCCTACTAATCTTAAATAAAGTATTATATAACTTTAATGGTTTTTTTGCTTCAGTTTAATCTAATTAAATTATTATTTGATATTAATAGTATTTGAATGTTTTTGCTTTTTGCTTTTTTATATTTTTGCTATACTTTTGTAATTCTTAACTTAATGAATTATAAAAAAGAAAAAAGAGAGGGAGAGAAAAACTTCACGGAACAATAATTATTTCTCTTTTCTTATTGAATTCTCCAAGTCCATATAAACAAAATAATCAATAAAATTATTTCTTAGCTTTTGGTTCTTTGAAGGAGAAACTAAAATTGAATTATATTTGAAAAAAAAATATGTCTATATTATAATAGTATGTGGATGATTTGGTGATGGAAACTTATGGAGTAAGAGATAGTTGGACTTTAATTAATATTAGATAAAATAGAAGGAAACTGGAAAAAGATAAAGATATGAAGTTGGCTGATTGGAAGTGAAGAAATTGATATTATAAGAGAAAAAAAATAGTAGAAAGAGATTAGAGATGAGAATAAATAAGAATTTTCATATAAGTTAATCTACTTAGGTGGTGTTTATTTTTTTTCACTTATCACTTAACACTTAAAGTCTTTAGATTTAAATCTTAAACTTTTTTTGTTTTTCTATTTAGCACTTATTTTAAGTGATAAATCACTTAATTGAAAAAGTGAAAATTTATCACTTTTTCTAATCACTATTGTCTAAATGAGGTGTTAAAAATTTTATTCCATAAATATCCCTACATATTAAACCAATATAAATTTTATCAAATTTTCTAATCATTATTGTCCAAATGATGTGTTAAAAATTTTATTCCATAAATATCCCTACATATTAAAATAATATAAATTTTATCAAATTTTTATTTATGAATGTTATTTTAATTTATTAAAAGTATAATTTTCAATATATTTATGATTGTTTTAGCATTTATTATCAAATTTTTATATTATTTATTACTATATTTATAATTACCATATTAAAAATATGATAAATATTTTTTATAATTGATAAACTTTCATTTATTTCTATTAATATTTCAAATTAATTAGCTAATAATATGTTGGATAATAACTATTAAAAAATTTGATATCATTATAAATAACGAGTTTTAAAATAGATACTATATTTAATAGAATTTTATTATATACTATAGGGACAATTTTATTGAAACTTCAAAAGTTATTTATTAGATTACTAAGGACATTTTATTTTATTTAATAGTATAAATTTAAAGTAAAAAAATAATATTTAATATGTTAAGTTAAAAGATCATATTAGTTTTTTTTCTTTTTAAGTTTATGAAATGGAAAACACTTTAATTAATATAATTAATCTTTTATGATTCAAAATATGGTCCTTAAAATGTAATGGATAAAATACTACTCTTACAATTTTTTCTTATACAAATTGATATGGCTTAAACTTGATCTAATTGGAGGAATGAATTTTAAAATTTGATAATATTAATGATAGAGTAGTTATACAACAATATCATATGAGTTTATATAATATAATATTAACTATTTAAATGAAAAAAATTTTATTTAATTTTAGTTAATAATTATTTTTTAAAGGTTGTAAGAAATATAATATTAATTATTTAAATGAAAAAGAATTTTGATTTAATTTTATTAACTATTTAATTTTTGAAGGATTGTATAAATATAAATATAAATAATATTAATTATTTAAATACATTTTAACAAGGGTAAAAAAGTTACATTAAAGGTAAAATATTCTCTCACCACTTTTTTTAAGTGGTATATAACAAAGCAAACAAACATCCTATTAAGTGGTATAAATTAAGTTCTAAAAAGTGTTTAGATATAAAAAGTATTAAGTGATTAAAACAAACACCATCTAGTGTCAATCATCTTACGTGTCATATTTTTATTACAACTTTACCCTTATTTAATTACTAAATTTGACCTTAAAAAATAAACTTACATGTAAAAAGAAAATTATAACTTGTTTTTCCAATTAACTGTCTATACTTTATTTCTCCAACCATTCAATTTGACCATTCTCCAAATTTTCAACGATAAAAACTAAATATTCAGATGTCATATAATTTTCGTAGCACATTAAAAGTCAAATTAATTTGGTTTCATGATTACATTGTAAAATACATATCTAAACATAGCGTACAAAATTAAACCCAAAATACATTTAAATTATATAGATTTTTCTTACATTAATTGATAATTCTTCTTAATGTACAACTCGAATTTTGACTATGAGTTTCTAAAACAAAAACAAAATTTATGCAACATTTTGTTTACCCGTGTCAAATTAATAATCAAACAACTAAAATATATATGCCAATAAATAGAAATAAGTACAGCTATTCTATCTTGAAATTGAACCACCAAATTAGGCAACCCTGTTAGCGTAAATAGCTCTTGATTCCTATATAAGAAGGGTTGCATGCGGAGAAAATTGGAAGAGAAAAATAAACAAAGAATCATGGCAGGCTGCAAGCCTTGCGCTTTCTTGTTAGGCTTGCCCTTTGCTCTTCTTTCGTTAGTTCTATCTCTCCTTGGAGCCGTTGTTTGGATTATTGGGTTAGTTTTCTCTTATTCATTTTCTTTCACCTTCTTCATTTTTTTTTTCTTCGTATTATTTTTGCTTTCAAAGAATATGAATCATGCATGAATGTTGTGGTTTTCAATATTTCATTTTATTTTGTTTACTTCTTATTAAGGTAATTTAATTGTTTTAATCTTTTAAGTTTTAAGGATTAATTAATTGATGTATTAATTGAAACCAGTTTTTTCACGAAGAAAACTAACAGAGACATATATATGTGAAGATATTTTAACTTAAATTTTTTAACTTAATTCTAAATATCAATTAATGATCATTCATCTCATTAATCCAATGGTTGAGATTGTTGATGAGTTGGCATCATCAAATACAATTTCTTTACTTTTAATCTCAACTATTAGATTGGTTAGATGAATGGTCATTAATTGATGTTTAGATTTAAGTTAAAAAATTTAAGTTAAAGTATCACAACCCTATAAATAAGAGCATTTTGAGAAATAAAAGAATTTTGCATGCATGTTTCAGAAATTTCATTTTTGTAAAACTTAGAAAATGATTGTAAGTTATTTCTGTCAAGAAACCACCTAATTAAAAGTTTAAGTTATCATATTAGGGTCTCAACAATAGTGTTAAGCTTTGTCCTCAAACAATTTTGCACTTGCTTTATATATGAACAAACACAACACCCCCATTATGCTTCCTTAATTTTCAATATTATTTTAGCTTTTGAGTCACTAATTTTTGTTAATTTATTTTGAAAACAATAACTGCAGGAGCACTGTGAGTTGCCTTTGCCCTTGTTGCATATGTTGTGCGGGACTTGCAAATGTGGCAATGAGCCTTATTAAGCTTCCTGTAAAAATCATTCAATGGTTTATTAATCTCATTCCTTGTTGAGTTATTTTAAATATTTGTTTTATTTTATTCTTAGGGGTTGATTGTATTTTGGTCTGAAGTCATAATTTAATTTATTTTCAGATTTCAGATCTTTTTGTGATGTTTGGTTTATTTAAGACTTAATCTAAGAGATTTTTATTTTAATGAAAAAGCTAAAATATTTAGTTTTTATTTAAATGCAAATGTTTGAATGATTCATATTACTCTTAATTCTCATAAATACCCCGATCTAATTCATTTATTACCCTTTATATGTGACTTTTATACAACAATGCATATTTAAATATTACATAGATAATGACACTATAAATTATTCTTTTAGTTATTTACAAAAAAATAATTATAGTACAATAATAAAAATATTTAAAATTATAAAATTATAAATATTTAAATACTCCAATATTAATTTTTTTCAAAATATTAATTTGTATATATTATTAATATGTAAAAAAATGCAAGTGAAAACAATATCAAACAATAAGGATAAATATGTAAAATATTAATTTCAGTTATTTTAATTCAGATGTTAAAACTAGAAAAACAAGTATATCATTCTCATATATTCATGTCTATTCAAACTTCACTTTAATTAAGACAGATTCATATTTCAGACACAAAAACAATCGCCCCCTTACTCTTTTTTTTTTAATCGATGAATGGTTTGATTGTAGGTAAACATTTCATTAGTTTAACATTTGATTGCTCTGTAATTATTTAAATATTTGGTTTTAATTCCGAATCACTCTCCAACTTATATAATTTGTTCTAAGACAAGAAAATGCTTTTAATATTATTAATCGAATTCTTAACTCTAATCATTATACAAAATATGATGTTAAATAATATGGCTAATTAATTACTACGATAAGGTTCTATCAAGATTTTCTCACAATATTGGTATCGTTTTGTGACAAATTCAATTTTGTCCACTATAACTAAATTATCATATTCGGCCTGTGTATTGCTCGACGAATAAACTTATAATTGTAATATACTATTGAGAACTGATTTGTGCTAAAAAAACTAATAATTAATTACCCATCTGATCTTTATTAAGTTATCATAGAGCTCTCAGAGGTCGTTAAAGGCAGGGCCAAGAAACTTTTAGACATTTCACAAGCCGAGATGAAGACATTTGTGGGTTAAATCGTGTCTCCTGAGAGAAAGCTCCTTCTCATGATAGTGGCGAGCCAGTAGTCCATGGCACAAAAGGGGATTGGCTTCACTCCAAAACATGACACTCTGCACCCCATAAGTGCTTGAAACTTGCTTTCCATGGCCCATGCATGTCTCTTCATCAGCACATACTTTCAAATGACAAGTCTTGGTCTTGTTGAACTCTGGTCGCTCCTTCTTCTTTCTTTGCATGGTGCATATGATATGAACTCATTTTGGCCTACACATTGTGTTGAAAGTTTCTAGATTGGACACCCACTGATCCTAACTGAGTTGACGATTTTTCATACTATGTTCTTTGGTTTTGTCCTAAAGTTTGTGACATTCATGATGTTACATTACATAACGTTGAGATGTATTTGATCCATTAATTTTCAGATTTATATATATATTGTATTTTGTCAACTTGGGATCATACATGTTAGTACTTTGGATCTTCGTTTTTAAGTTTGATATTAGGTAAGTGTATTAATATACGTAAAAAAATAATTGTCTAACACTATCAAACATGTATCGACTTAGTCTTTGACGATTGATTATTCGAGAGTTGTAATGTTATGTACTATTAAAATCAATCAAACCCATTTGAATTTTTACTGTTATATCTCAAGTATATATCGATCCTTCCCTTGTAACAACTCCTATCTTTTCATGTATTTGTGTCACTTGTAATCAACTTTCTCTCAATTTCTTTAGTTGTCCCCTTTTCAAAAGACTGCAAAGTTTGAACCCTAAACATGTTGACTAGCTCTCATGCATGCACTTGGAGAGGAGGACAAAGAACCCATCATAGAACAGTGAAAACACATCTAAAACCCTAATTTTGGGGTGTTCATGGGCCAAGGAGGCCGACCGCAACATAACCAGTCATAGGTGCGTGAATAGAGCTTCAACAACCAAATCAAAGGTGATGTAATTGTGGGGAAGAGTGCAAGCCCTCCAAACGACACAATAACATTGATTTAACTCATCTCTTGCAATAGGGATTTTGTATTTGCTTGATCAATTCAGACCAAGGATTAGCATTAATTAGCTTTTGGGATACACCTATAATTTTATATAATTAATTAATAAATAAATTGATGTATGATATTGTATCTAATTTGAAAGCCTTTATTTGAGGGTTTTAAAGTGCAAAAACCATAGACTTTCTATGTATATACATGCACTTGTTTGCAAGGTGCGGTCTCTATCAAGAACTAAATTATCAAATTGGTGGTTGCAAGAGATAATATATATCTATTTCATAGATTAATTATAGAGAAAAAGAAATTTATTTCAAGTGATTATAAAATTCACATATTTTACTAATACTGGGAAATTTTGTCAATCAAAATTCTAATTGATAATGTAGACTTTCATCGCAGGTTTTCTTTTATCTTCCATTTTTTAAAAGGTTGAAAACATTTTACAAAATTACCAATCAGTTCATTTAAAAGGAAAAAAAAAACGTTTTAAAGTTTTTAATTATTCGAACTAAATTTTGTTTTGTAAAAGGTGGTACTGTATTCAACTAAATAGATGCTCTTAACATATATTTTTCTGAATACAAACCGTTAAATATTTTAAATTCTAATTTTTTTATCTAGTTACTAGTAGAATGTCTTAAATTCGACACAAACTTATTGAGTATTATTGAAAGTTGATAAAAGGTATCATTTTTAGAAATCTAATAATGTGTATTTCTAAATAAAGGTATGAAAAATATTTTTATAGGTGCAAATAGTCTCATCATTTCTTAAAAAAAAAAGATCAAGTATTTGTTGGAAAATAACTTTTCTTTTCTACTTTGACCTAATTTATTACAAAATTTCATACATTACTCATTAATATTTATCTAATTTCAAAGCCTTATAATGTTTCAAACATGATTCATGCCATGTTGGAGTACTAACATATCAAAATGCAAACTTGATAGTACAAAAACAACTCAATAATTTTTCATTTCTAAATATATCTATACTGATCGATATCTTAATTAATTACTATCAGTTATCAACCGTAATACAAAATCGACCCAGTACAAAAATTATCCCCTATATCATTCCAATATTTGATCATACTCAAATTATCCTCCATACTTGACTTCATATTAATAATGACTTCAAAATTTAGCCTTGCGTGTTTTATATATCTTTGAGTCAAATTGGCAGCCACAACACACATGAGGTGAGGTTGATCAAACCAATATTGGTTATGGTCAAATTCAACAAAGTACTACACAGCTAAGACTTGAGGGCAATTAAGATGTTCCTTTCAAACTCTTCTTTTCAACTTTGTTATAAATTTATAACTATATATGGCAATTTGCAAACTTTCCCATCTCTTTTTCTCTAACCTTCTTTCTATTTTAAGAAAAAGGATAATAATATTTTTAACTAAATTTTATCACCTATAAAGGACAGATTTTACATCATTCCGAAAATTTATAATTTAGTAAAATTCTAGCTCATATACATTCATTTTATTAAGACTATATAAGATTAAATATTGCATAAGAATGACTTAATATATGATATCATGGCTTATAATATTGGCTATGATATCATATTAAATCAAGCACACACAATTGTTTAATATTTAGATGTCATGTAACTCACAAACAGGGAACATGATATGAAATTATTGGCATTCATTTCTTTTTCCTTGACTTGAGTTGGAGTGAAGTTGCTACTTGTAATTATCTCATAAAGAAGATAAGATCTAACCCTAAATTAAAGTTATAAATTTAATTAGATAAAATTTGCCTTTAGATAAATCAATATTAAGGATTTCTGTTTCTATTCAATGATTTTTTAATTAAAAAAATCAATCATACCCAATTAAATTATTACTAATTCCAACTATCTTGGTGAATCAAATCAACTCTCATAAGTCATAATTTTGAATCATATGTTAACACAGAGAGAGCTTATATATATTTAGAGTAGGTCCATCGTCACGTGAAGACCATGCTTGTGCATGAATATTAAACACTTATTGTATTATATTATTATTGTTAATCAGCTATCTTAATCTCTTTATAGCTATCAATAAATAAATAAATAATCTCTGATCTCAACATTTTTTTCTTCCTATGGTAGGCCCTTTCCCCAAGTCTAAAATGAAAAATAAAATTTAAAATTCTTGTATAAAAGAATGTGTATATAAAGCCGCCATATCTCAACCCAAATGCCACATTCAACACAATCATATTTTTCTTCTTCCCAATCTCTAAACTTAGAAACCATGAACATCTTTCACACCGAAGCTGAGAAGAACCATATGCACCCACCAAAATTCAGCGACAAAAAGAGGCTAAATCAGGACCAAGTGAGGCTGCTAGAGAGAAGCTTCACCACCAACAAGAAGCTAGACCCTGAGCTCAAACTGAAGCTAGCAAACCAGCTTGGTGTTCCACCAAGACAGGTTGCGATTTGGTACCAGAACAAGCGTGCCAGGTGGCGGACACAGTGCTTGGAGCTTGATTACAACACAGTCCAAGTTAAGCTTGAGAATGCATTGGCTGAGAATAGAAGACTCGAGAGAGATGTCAAGCAGCTCAGAGCAGAGTTAAGGCAGGCTCATGAGATGATGTTTGCTTTCAGCCAGAAAGCACATCATGTAACTCCCCTTGTTCTTTGCAATTCTACTACTACTACTACTACTACTTCTCGCAGTGATCAGGGAGGTGGTAGCTTTAGCTTCAGCTTGCATCATGAGGATGTAAATGGTGATGATCTCCAGCAGCTTCTGCAACTTGATGAGCTCTATGCTTGCTTAATTGGTGCTGATGGGTCTGCATGGAGCTGAAAGTTTTACTTTGATGGGTTACTAAAGTTATTGTATGATTATATTATCGATATTTAAGAACCGTTAATTTTTATAATGTTGATAAACATTTATATATAAGAATAGGTAATATTGTGATCAACTCCATAATTGCCATGATTTAGGTATTCTTCTTTGATGTATATTGATTCCAAAATAATGTATGTGTATATAGAAGCATTCATAAGCTAGAGATACTAATATTAATGATAAGGCCACTGATGATTTCCAATTATTTAGGATTTTGTGTTGATGGTTTGTGTGTTAAACAAGGATTTTTTTTTAATATTCAAGGAAGAATGGATTTTGATCCATAATTTTATATTCTGGAAACCCATTTCAATTTTCAAAGTACGTAATTTGTAGTTAAAATTTTGAAGTTATTGTCAGCTTGTTATTTGTGTAATATTGTTGAACCAAGTTGCTTTGCCTGCTACTTGCTCACATTTAATTATCAATACAATATATGCTTCGCATTTAGTCAACTTTGAAATAGTTAAAATTAAGCGCTTTTATGTCTCTATTCATAACACATTATATTATGATAGAATTTTATTTCCCATTCCACCATTTTTTTTGGTAAAGCGCAAGTTAAATTGATCCTTCTATATGTTTTTGTATATAAATTAACATAAATTAAATTAATTCTCTTTAGGATTGATATGGATAGAACCTTACATGACGACAATATGTTCTACATATATAATTATATCTAAAAATGATGTTTATAAATATTCCCAAAAATTATTAACTCAGATAATTTGCATAATTAGTGTTGGTCTCTTTCACCATTAATCTTCCGATATTTCTTTTCTATTCTTCTTTATTCAATTTATTTTCTTCTCAAATGATGCCGACTAAAAATTATCAATCAATAGAGAAAGCAAAAAAAAAAAAAATTGAGTATTATCAAATCAAATTATATTGATTTCAAAATCAGAAAATCAAATTAAAGAATAAAGAAGCATTATTTTGGTTTTAAAAAATAAAATGCTAGGGGTGCACACGGGTTGGGTTAGATCGGGTTTTGTCCAACCCGACAAGACCCGATACATGATCGGATTAGACATTTTATATATGTGATCAGGTTTCTGAAGCATGTAATCCGAGATATAACCCGAATGGTCGGGTTGATCGGGTCTGTCGGGTCCACTCGATACTCGACACTTACATATCGAGTCATGTCGGATTCACAACCGACACTCGATATCAATATATTTTTTAAGACATCGAGTATCGGATGCATAATCCGACGCATGACACAATCCACTCGACACTCGACATTTACATGTCGAGCGTGTCGAATTCACAACCGACACTCTATATCAATCTATTTTCGAAGACATCGAGTATCAGATGATGCATCCGACACTCGACACTCGACACTTACATGTCGAGTCATGTCGGATTCACAACCGATACTCGATATCAGTCTATTATCCGACACTCGACAATAAATTTCATCCGACATGTCGAGTGTCAGATACCGACATGTCGGATAACCATCTATCCGACACGACTTGACATGTAAGTGTCGAGTGTCGAGTAGATAGTCGACACTCGATGTCTTCGAAAATAAACTGATATGGAGTGTCGGTTGTGAATCCAACACGACTCGACATGTAAGTGTCGAGTGTTGAATAAATAGTATCGAGTGTCAGATTATGCATCTGGCACTCGATGTCTTTGAAAATAGATTGATATCGAGTGTCGGTTGTGAATCCGACACGACTCAACATGTAATTATCGAGTGTCGGGTTATATCAGGTTACATGGATTAAACCCGATCACAAACCCGATTGCACAAAACCTGAATTTTAAAACTCGATTTTGGATTTTTTATTACATTAACCTAACTGTAACCCGATCAATCTGATAAAACCTGATCGGATCGGGTCGAGTAATTTTAAACCCCCTACAAAATGCTATAAAAAAATTCTCATAAAAAATAGAATATATTTAATTGCCAAGGCCAAGCCGCCAAGTGTGAGCGCCCAACAGTCTTCATTATGATGCTGTTTACTTTCCCCCTTCATTCCAGAATACGCAATGACCAACTTACCCTCCGATTCTCACTCTCCCTCCAAAATCACGCCAAAGAGTCACCAATTGTTCCACTCCCCAAAACGCGGCGATTTCCGCCTTCCTCTTCAAAATGGCATCCACCTCTGGTTCTCGACACGACGGTGTCACCGGAAGGATCATTAACGCCGCCACGACTCTCTACAACGATAATAACTCTCTAGCTAGTGTAAGTCTTCTGTTACACCTCTTTCGCCTTCCAGAGTGTTATAGGCCGTGTTTGATGAATCATCAATTAAGCTTTTTCAAAACGCGAAAGTCATTTTGTCACATGGAAGTGCTTCTTAGTTTTTTTAAGAGCCCCAATTGTTGTTGTTGTTGTTGTTGGTTTTTTTTTTAAAAATAAAAATTAGTAAAAAGATGTTGCTTGTGGATGAATGCTCACAAGGGAACCCCACTCCTGAAATGTGTTTTATTGTGATTTTAATTTTAAAATTTGTTGCAGGAAATCCGAAAAGCTTTGGGTTTGATGAAGGATATTGCTGTTCATTTGGAAAGAGATAACCAGTCTCAGATGGTATTTTCAGTTATAACCTTCCTCAATTTTTCGATGACAACTCCATTTTGGAGTTTGGAGTTTTTATGTGGTTTAGACCTGAAAAGGATATAATTTAGAAAATTCCATTTATTTGTGCTGGTTATAGCAATAGGTTACAAATCGGGATTAATTTTTCTCTAAATCCTTGCATACGGCTTTGAGAATCCAGGTTTGATTCCACTTATCTAGTTCTTTGCTTGCCAGTTTCATGGTTATTTAGGTTTTTCACTTGTTTCCAATGTTACACTCTTTACTCATGATTTTGTTTTTTTCCCTTGCTCCTGGCTCTGTTGTGAAACAATTGTATTCTAATAACCATTTTTAATGTTGTAATCGATAAACGACAATCGAGAATGATGACTATCGGATTCCTAGTACGTTTTAGTTTAATAAATGAATGGTATTTGTACATTATTGCAGGTAAAGGAGTTAGAAGATGCTGCTATTCAGCTGTCGGAAACTTACGGAGACTGTACACTCTATTCATCAGCCATTCAATCAATTGGGAACTCATATGAGCCAGGGACAGAGGTGCTTGAATTATTTTATCATTTTTATCAAGCATAGGTTTTTCTTTGCTCGGTTGACAGCTTCTGTATGAACGTTGCAACTCCTTTTTCATTAAACTTTGTTGGTTTAATTTTTAAATTGCAGTTAACGGATTTTAAGAAGTTGCTTGAGGGTGAGGTTGCAAAGTTGAAGGCTACTTCACCTTCGCTTCCACAGAATCATTTACTTATACGTCAGTTCAGAGAAGCTGTTTGGGTATGTTTCTTGATATTATAATGAAGCTCTGAATATTTTGCTCAGATAATAGCCACTTGTAAAAGGTTTCTTTATGTCTTTTCTGGCCCATTGTATAAACTGGATATCTGTCTAAAGAGAGTGTGAGAGGTATGTGGTGAAATTGAAGAAGGTTACGCATAGCAGGCTCAATACTTAAAAAATTATGTGAAGTTTATATACAAGAAACGCTAATGATTAGACACTTTTTTTATGCAGTAGAATTGGGATAGTTATACTGCAATGGTCAGTAATTCAAAACGGACGTGAAGATTAGCTAATTAAAATCTTATTTTCTGCTTGAATAGTTTTAAGACCTCTGCAAATTTGCTTTGCATGTTTGGGAACCATCTACCATCCCTGAGTTTTCATCTCCATACTTATTGGCTATTCATTCTATTAGAGAATGCTACACTTAAGTGTATTTTTGTTATATATTTGGTGATGTTCCCACTATTTTCTTGCAGAATGTTCATCCCATACTTATTGGCTATCCATTCTATTAGTGTATGCTACACTTAAGTGTATTTTTGTTATATATTTGGTGATGTTCCCACTATTTTCTTGCAGAATGTTCATCATGCAGGAGAGCCAATGCCGGGTGAAGAGCAGGAGGACATTATAGTTACAAGCACCCAGTGCAACCTTTTGAATATGACTTGCCCTTTGAGTGGAAAACCTGTTACTGAACTAGAATACCCAGTCCGCAGGTACCATAGGTTTCACTTTACTCATAACTTGTGGTTTTCATTTAGCATCTAGATAGTCTTTATTGTTTTTATTTTTCTACCATCAATTGCTAAATGTGTTGGCTGGCCTATGTTATAACTGGGAAACTGCGTGCACAAATAATGGGCAAATAAGAACATGCTTTCATGCAAGTTATCTAGATAACAATTTGGGGAACCTCTTTGACTGGCTAATAAGTCCTTTTTTTTTTATGGTTGTTGCTAATCTACTGCTAGGTTTGGTTGTGTCATGTGTATACCAAGGACTTCACTGTCTCTGACGAATGAATGAGATGACCAAAAGTATACTAAGTGGGGCAATTTTTTCTAGGGAAATGTAGAATTAAAATATTATTATATCATGAAGCAGGCTATATTATGTTGGCATGACTGAACTTTTAAACAGAAAAATGCCTTAAATCGTTTTCTATTAATATTCTCAATTTCGGAATGATAAGTGATAAATCTGGATAACTGGAAATCACACCACTTGCCCTTAGGTCTACCGGCCCCTCTCTCACCTTGAAGAGTCAGAGGCTCAAGTGTCTGTTTGGTCTGGGCCAGACGTGGCCTGGGTCCTGGGCTAAGGCAGCTAGGGTACATATCTGAAAATGAAATAAACTAAATTGGTAAAAAAGAATTATATTTTCAACTAAAAAAAAAAAGAAGATATCTTATGTCTTTGTCTTCAGTTTATCAGTTCTTTCGCAACAGACAATTTTTAATAAGCTGTAATTTGTCAGAAAATAGAAAGAAGAATATATGTTTTTGAAACAGAAGCTGAGCAATTAGTGGTGCCTGGTATTGGTATCAAGGCTTAAGCAAGTCATTTGATATTAATTGTTGCGATATCTATGAAAATAATGCTGTCTGGCCTACATGTCAAAGGAGTTTCTTGCTTGAGGTTAGAGTCATATTATTACTATTTTGCTTTTCCGGCTGTAAAGAAAAAGATCATCTGGCCTGGGCAAAAATATTCCATCAAAATCACTGGAAGATATGCTAAGAATTATAACCTGTAGTTCACCAGACTTGGCGCATGACTTGGTGCCCTGTTTTTCTTTTCTCCTGATGCAGTGTGGAATGCAAGCATATATATGAAAAGAAGGCAGTCATGGCCTACATAAAAGCCAAGAAAGCAAATGCACGATGCCCTGTAGCAGGTATAGAATTTGTTTCTAATTTGAGCTTTTAATTTCCTACCAACTTCATCTCTCACAAACCATTCTCCTGTCAGCCTGCCCTAGGATACTTCAAGCTGCAAAAGTTGTGTGTGACCCACTGTTGCCGGTGGAAATTGATGAAATGCGGTCAATGAGCAAACAAAATGCTAGGCCTGATGCCATAGATTGCACAGCACTTGAAGAAGAAGAAGAAGAAGAGATGGAGTGATGAAAGTGGTTGCTGCAGGAAATATTTACAGTCAACATAAAGATTACGAACTCCTACCGGACCTACCCATACCTTCTGTGCTAACAGGACTAACATTGATGTTATCTCTGCAGTAGAGAAGTGGAATTTCACTTTCTCTTCTTATTCGTCCATCTTGTTTTTGACTCGGAGGTTGTATTGTACATTCATCTTGAGTATTCCTCTCTATGCAACTTGCAGACAGATAAGAGTTTCTCAATTAATGTCTATGACATGCATATGCCGAATCATCGGTTGCACATCGATTAGCTTAGCTATCTAGAGATATGGACGAGTACAATAATAAGAAGTAAAATGATCATTATTTACTCAATTTTGGTTAATATTTCCCGTGTTCCAAATAAAAATTAATAATATTTTAAATCATAATAAAACTTAAAAATTGGCGTATAAATTAACTGGTAAATTTCCCGCCAATACAAATCCCAGTCTTTCTTATCCAAAACCCTTGAAGAAACCTGGAGTCTGGAAACAACCAACTCTTCGCTTCAAATCTCAGAACGACAATGGCGTTTTCCAAGGTTCCTCTCTTTCCGGGACTGTCTTCCTTTCGTTATACCATCTCTCTCCGTCGTCCTCTAGATGGTGTCGGCACACGCGGTTGCACTCCACACGCGTGTTGTTCAGTTTCTCCTTCTACTTCGTCTCTTCCTTCTTTGCCTCTGCAGGAGAGCAAAAGTACCCGATGGAGACCTACGTGTTTGTACTTTACGCAAGGGAAGTGTACAAAGGTAGCATTTTCACGCGGGCCTATTTTTAGTTTAACCGAAAGGCGGGTGTAAGCGTTTGGACATTTCGTTTCATTTGCGTGCCATATGTTTGATCAATTGTTTCAATGAAACTTGGAATCCTCTTCTTGCTTTGATTCACAGTCGTTGGAAATAGTATGTACAGAAATATGTGCATCAAGTATATACATTGGAAGAGAGAATCTAGTTGTGCTAGTCACAAGACTTTGTAATTGGCATTGTTCATAGCTATTCTTTTTTCAATTGGCCATTTTGTATACTTGCATAGTTATAGTTACTAGTACAATTGGGTTATGAAATAGAGGACTGAAACCAGTTGACAGCAACTTGCCCCATATTTTTTTAATTACATTGTTTATGGTACTGTGTATTATTCCTGTATAATGTGGTTGTAACTGGAGTTCTTCTGCATTTTAGATGGATGATCCTATTCACCTCGAGAGGTTTAATCACGATATCTCTAGGGAACTTCAAGTTAGTGCTGCGGCCTCTCAACGCAAGTGCTCTCAGGATTTAGATTTTTTCTTGGTGCTCGATTTGGAGGGGAAAATTGAGATTCTTGAGTTTCCCGTTCTGATGATTGATGCAAAAACCATGGCTTTTGTAGATTTGTTCCACAGGTTTTTCCCTTTTTCCCCGTGACATTTTCACAGGGGCTGCAAATTATTATCTGAATTCTTTTCTCCTTGGTTCTTTGTGTTTTATTAATTGCAGCCAGGCATGTTTCTCCATTTTGCATCTGTAGTTTTATCTTTTATAATTGTTTCTCTTCATATTTCATCTTCAATGGCTTTACAATGATTTAGAAGTTCCAAATAGAAAGGATGCATATAGCTTTTCAAGGATGAACAACTATTACAATTGTAGAAGCCTGAGACTAGTTTAGCATCTATCACAATTCTAGACGCATGAGACTAGTTTAGAGCACCTGAAGTCCTTGAACATTGAAAAATAACATTATCATTTGGAGCACTCCCCATTCCATGTTTAGAATTTCTGTCTGAAGAGTGTCATATCATACTTGGAGAATAAAGAAGTAAGAAATTTTTATTTACAGGTTTGTAAGGCCTTCAAAAATGAGCGAGCAGCAAATAAACAAGTACATTGAAGGGAAATATGGAAAATTTGGAGTTGATCGGTTTGCTTCTAACTCTTCTCTAATGTCAATAGAATATGGATGTACCCTCATCCCCTTCCCTCCTCCCCTCCCCAATAACCCAAAAAAAAAAAAAAAAAGGTGCATGCACCATTATCCCAATTTTGGAATAATAAGTATTATGGACTCTGGGCAATACCACACCATTTCTGAATCTTCAGTTGATTTACTCATCTACATTTAATGTTTATATGATTGTATGACATTATTTATTTAGAGAACATAGCTGCATAGCATTATTATTTTTTAAAAAATATAATAACTCTGTTTCCATTATATTTTGTGTTTCAGTGGAAAATTGCTATAAAAGCTTTTGTATATTTGTGATAGGCCTCCCATTAGATTCACATATACTAGGCGTAATAAGAAGTAAGGGGCAGGGTTGTTATTTGAGGCATTACTAAGGGTATTAGTCCTATTTACGTTATATTTACTTTTTATTCTGGTGTGTGTGCTGCGGAGCAGGCTGGGGAGTTAGTTACCCATGTTTTTAGGAAAAGCAAATTCTAGGTTGGTATAAGAGTGAGAAAAGGGACCAGTGGGTGGGGAGAGAATTCTGTTATTTTGGTGAGATTATTTTGTCTCCTGGGAGAGCTTGCAGGCCTCTTGAATAGCCTGCTTCACTCTTAATTCAATACACTAATCCTTTTCTACTTCTTTCTATTCTAATTTCCATTGTTTGTTTCCTTCTCTATTATCTCTGTGTGTGTTTGACTAATCTGTGAGCAAGTGTAAGTCCCATCAAAATTGGTATCAGAGTCGTTGAAATCTTGAAATGGCTAAGAAAGGGGAAGGAAGAATAGATGAGTTAGAAGAGAAAATCACCAGGTTCTAGGGAAACATCGGGGTTGTTAAAGGAGGTTTAACAAGAGTTCAAAATTTGGAATAAAACATAGCGGCAATCTTGGAGAAGCTGGAATCGATGGAGGTGGATTCACATGGGAACCTAGTGAAGAACGAGACCGCTGAGTCTCATCTTCGGAGCCATGGTTTAAAGTTGGGCGAGAACCGTAGAGGAGAAATCAGAACTCGGCAAGTAGAGATGCCGACATTCAGCGGCGGTGATCTAGATGAGTGGGTGCCTCACGTGGAGCATTTTTTTCGCTTAATCAAATGGTTGAGACCAAAAAATTAATGGCTGTTGCTGTGTCGATGGAGGGCGAAGCTTTTGCCTGGCATCAATTGGAGGACTTCAGCCGTCCATTCCAGTCATGGGTTAAGCTTAAAGAATTATTGCTGGAAAGATTTTTGGATAACAAGTAGGGATTGTCGGAACAATTTCTGGCACTCCGGCAAGAAGGGATTGTGCGGGAGTACCATTGGCAGTTTGAGCGAATTTCATCGAAAATGTGCGATCTACTAGATCATATTGGAGGGGCAATTTATCAATGGATTAAGGCCAGATTTACGAACTAAATTGCGGGCCTTTCGGCCCACGGGCCTGGGGAGGATAATGAATTTGGCCCAAAGGCTAGAAACCAAAAATCTAGCTCTCAAAGGTTATAAATCAGGGGGGACTTCTAATGAACGGAAGTTTCCTGATCAACCCGTCATAACCCAAATAAAATCCCCAACTATTTCTCAATATCGATCCACAACAATTCCTGACAAGACTGCCGCGGGTAAGGGAGACGTACAATTTCGCTAATTGTTCGATGCAGAGCTTCAAGCTAAGAGAGATAAAGGGTTGTGTTATTGATGCGATGATAAATTCTCACCTGGACATTGGTGTCGATTCAAGGAATTGCAGGTCATGGTGGTCCAAGATATGGATGATGAACAGTTTGCAGAGGGGGATAATTCCGATGAATTGGTTGATACAATTCAAGACAAGATGGTGGAGCTTTCGATGAATTCTGTGGTGGGTCTTACTTCTCCAAAAACAATCAAGCTGATTGGTACAGTGGGAGCAGAGGAGGTAATTGTGTTGGTTGACCTAGGCGCTCCGCATAATTTCATTTCAAAACAATTAGTGCAAAATTGGATTTACCTCTGGATAAGACAGATGGGTATGGGGTTCTTTTGGGCACCGGGAGCCCGATCAAAGGAGAGGGCATTTTTAGGGGAATTGCTCTGTCTTTGCAAGGAGTGGATATTGTTGAAGACTACGTTCCCTTTGATCTTGGCGAGTCTGACTTGGTGTTGGGCATGCAATGGGTGGAAAATTTAGGTGTAATCAAGTTCGATTGCGAGGCTCTGACGATGGAATTCTTGATTAATGGCCGTAAGGTGACTCTCCAGGGGGATCCTAGTTTGTGTAAAACACAAGTAAAATTGAAGAATCTGTTCAAGGCTGTTAAAGGAGGGGCCAACGGGTGTTGTTGGAATTGAGTGCACTGTCGGTCTCTGAGACTTCTGCTAGTCTAGAAATTCCAGTAGCCATAGAACGATTGCTAGTCACTTATGACTCCGTGTTTCACTTGCCAATTGGGTTGCCACCAAAAAGGAGTCGAGACCATGCCATCATTCTCAAAGAAGATAGTCAGCCCACTGTTCGTCCTTATAGATATCCCCACATTCAGAAAGCTGAAATTGAGAAATTAGTCAAAGAAATGGTCGCTGCTGGTATTATTCGTCCTAGTAGTAGCCCATTTTTTAGTCCTGTTCTATTAGTTAAAAAGAAAGATGGTAGTTGCCGGTTTTGTGTGAATTATAGGGCTCTCAACCAAGCTACAATGCCGGATAAATTCTCAATTCCAGTGATCGATGAACTTTTAGATGAGCTTGACGGGGCCACCATATTCTTTAAACTGGATCTTAAATCCGGCTACCACCAAATTGGAGTTAAACTAGAGGACATCCACAAGACAGCCTTCCGCACTCATGATGGACATTATGAATTTTTGGTCATGTCTTTTGGCCTTACCAACGCTCCGTTTAGATTTGAAGCCTTGATGAATGACATTTTTCGGCCATTCTTGCGGAGTTTTGTCCTCGTTTTCTTTGATGATATCTTGGTATATGGTATCAACTTAACCAAACATGTGAAGCACCTTGAAGTGGTATTGCAAACTCTGGCAGCCCATCAATTATATGCTAATATGAAGAAATGTCTGTTTGCTCAGACTGAATTAGACTACTTGGGTCATGTCATTTCGCAAGCAGGAGTATCGGTGGATCAGTCTAAAATTCAGGTTATGTTGCAGTGGCCTAGGCCTCAGAATTTGAAGGAGTTGAGAGGCTTCCTTGGACTTATTGGTTATTACAGAAAATTTGTCAAAAATTATGGTAACATTGCTTTACCTCTTACTGAACAATTAAAGAAGGATAAATTTGGTTGGCATGCCACGGCGGAGGAAGCTTTCAATCGCTTACAGCAAGCTATGACAGCAGTTCCAGTTTTGGCTCTCCCGGATTTTTCTAAGCCATTCCTTATTAACTCTGATGCCTCCGATGTGGGCCTTGGGGCAGTTTTAATGCAAAATCAATGGCCTATAGCCTATTATAGTCACATGCTTCCCCCTAGTCAACGGTTGAAGTTTGTCTATGAGCTAGAATTAATGGCTGTGGTTTTGGCTATCCAAAAATGGCGCCCCTATCTCTTAGGCTGCAAATTCATAGTCCAAACTGATCAGAAAAGTTTAAAATATCTTTTAGAATAGCGGCTGGTTAGTGCTGACCATCAGAAGTGGGTAACAAAGCTATTGGGGTTTGATTTTGAGATTCAGTACAAGCCGAGCCTGGAAAATAAAGCTACTGATGCCCTTTCTCGCCATCCCAAATTTTGTGCTATAGCCTTTTCACCCTCTTTTGCTTTTCAGGAAATACAGAAAGCTGTGAATAATGATGCTCGGTTAGGGAAGATTAAGGTGGACATTCTGGCTAGAAATTCTATTAAAGAAGGCTTTACAATGGTCCAGGACCGCTTATTTTATAAAGGGCGAATTTTACTCAGTCAGAACTCTACTCTAATTCCCAAGCTGCTCAAGGAATTTCATGACAGTCTCATAGGTGGCCATTCTGGTTTGCTTAAAATGACTCAGGGAATTACCAAAGAATTCTATTGGTTGGGAATGAAGAAAACTATCAAACGGTATGTGGAATCTTGCCCAGTGTGCCAACAAAACAAGTACCTTGCTATGTCTCTAGCCGGGCTCCTGCAACCCTTACCACTCCCTACAGAAGTTTAGGAGGACCTCACTGTGGACTTCATTGAGGGATTACCAAAGCCTGAAGGATTTGATACTATCCTGGTAGTTGTTGATCGGTTGAGTAAATTTGGGCATTTTATAGCTCTTAAGCATCCTTTTACTACCCCAACCGTGGCTGCGATATTCCTTAAGGAAGTAGTGCGCTTACATGGTATTCCTTGGTCCATTGTCACGGATAGAGACCGGATTTTTCTTAGCTTATTTTGGACCGATTATTCAAACTACAGGGCACCACTCTCAAGCAAAGCACTGCTTACCATCCTCAATTTGATGGTCAATCTGAAGTCGTGAATCGTTGCCTTGAAACTTATCTTTGTTGCTTTGTAGCAGACAAGCCAAAATAATGGGTGAAATGGCTCCTATGGGCAGAATACTGGTATAGCACATCCTTTCACTCCTCGGCCAAATCTACACCCTTTAAAATTTTATATGTCCCTTGGTTCGTTATGGCCATAATTCTACTGCTGTCTCCACTGTTGAACTTCTTCTTGAAGAACGAGATGCTATACTTGAAGAGTTGAAACAGAATTTGAGTGCTGCACATGCCAAAATGAAAAGTATAGCAGATGGTAAATGAAGGGAACTTCAATTTCAGGTGGGTGATCTGGTGTATCTCAAACTACAGTTGTATAAGCAACGGTCCTTGGCTCAACGTCGAAATGAAAAAGTAAGTCCCTGCTACTATGGCCCTTTTCCCGTGGTTGCCAAAATTGGCCAGGTTGCTTACAGACTTAGATTACTAACTAGCTCTCTGATTCATCCTGTCTTTCATATTTCCCAATTGAAACCGGCAGTCCATCCCACAACCCCTATGTCCCCTGTCATACCTCCTCAACTCAATTCTTCCATGGAATTGATCGTGGAACCTGCCAAAGTCCTCAATGTCAGACAAAAACAAGGCCCTTCAGGGCTTCTTACAGAGGTGCTGATTCAGTGGAAGGATTTGTCAGATTTTGAGGCCACTTAGGAACAGTTTGATTTGATTAACACTCAATTCCTCGCTTTCCAACTTGAAGACAAGGTGCATGCTTGGGCGGGGGGTAATGATAGGCCTCCCATTAGATTCACATATACTAGGCGTAAGAAGAAGTAAGGGGGAGGGTTGTTATTTGAGGCATTAGTAAGGGTATTAGTCCTATTTACTTTATATTTACTTTTTATTCTGGTGTGTGTGCGCAGAGTAGGCTGGGGAGTTAGTTACCCATGTTTTTAGGAAAAGCAGATTCTAGGTTGGTATAAGAGTGAGAAAAGGGACCAGTGGGTGGGGAGAGAATTCTATTATTTTGGTGAGATTATTTTGTCTCCTGGGAGAGCTTGCAGGCCTCTCGAATAGCCTGCTTCACTCTTAATTCAATACACTAATCCTTTTCTACTTCTTTCTATTCTAATTTCCATTGTTTGTTTCCTTCGCTATTATCTTTGTATGTTTTTGACTAATCTGTGGGCAAGTGTAAGTCCTATCAATTTGCAGTGTTTGGCATGATACTGCTATCCCATTTACTGAAGTTCTTCAACACTTTGAAGCTTGGTTGACTCAGCATCACTTGTGGGGAAAAGGGCTAGACAGTCGCCTTAATCGAGCAGCATTTGTAACTTGGTGAGTCCTCCTTAATTAGTTGCCTAATGAGATTTCTGAAATTTCAACTTGTTAGCACAGATGTCCTGGCTTACTAATTTTATTTTATTTTTATTTTGCTACGCTGTTATTTTAGTGGAAATTGGGATTTGAAGACAAAGGTCCCTGATCAATGCAAGCTCTCAAAGATCAAACTTCCCCCATATTTTATGGAGTGGATTAATCTAAAGGATGTCTTTTATAATTTTTACAAGACTAAAAAGAGTGAGGTAAGTCCTTAAAAGATTTTAGCTTTCAGGTGTCAGTGGATTTCTCTGCCTTTGGTCCTTGATGATGTCACCAAATAATTAAAATTAATAGTCATAATAAAAATTGATCAGTCTTATATTATGCTGATGCAATTTGGTTTCAGTTCTCAATTTGGTTTGGCACGGTTGACATAAGATATAAAACAAACTAAGGATTTTAGGCAAGAATCATTCAAACTTGATGTTTTGGAGTTCATAAATTTGACTTGATCTTAAACTTCTCAAACTTTATCTCTGATGCACTTTCTCAACCTAGACCCATAAGCAAAGTTGAAACACTAAGCTGACAACTTGTGAGGTTGACTCAGGTTTTAGTTTGCATTGGATCAGAATGTACTTTTTGTTTTCTTAGTATATAGGTAATATTGGTCCCATTTTTATATATTTGCTTGATTATGAATCACAGGCCTCAGGAATGATGGGAATGATGAAAAACCGCCGAATACCAATGTTTGGAAGTCACCATCTTGGAATTGATGACACAAAGAACATAGCTAGAGTGTTGCAACGCATGCTTGCTGATGGCGCACTTATGCAGATTACCGGACGAAGGAATCCTAATTCCCAAAATGTTGAATATTTCTTTGAGAATCGCATATGATGGCAATTGAAAAGCACAATGTATAGGTTTATCTGATATTTTAAAAAAATATAATTTGTGGAGTATAATTTATTGGAAAAATAATATTTACTTAATTTCTACTGTTGTGATTCTCTCTCCTGCGACCCTATATTCCAGGTGAGGTCCTAGGGCTTTCACTTTTGCTTGGAAGATTCTTGGTGGGTGAAGTTGGCTATTCCATGGCACATTGTAGTCATAGACATGCTCTATTACTAATGTTCAAATGCTGCTACGGCAACAGAAACTAGTGAAAGGAAACCACAAAAAATAAGAGAGACTATTTAGGCTGCCATATCTTGAGCCCTTTTTTTTTTGTCCTTAGTAGTCATCCCTTCATATATATTGTGCTGTTTAGGAGGTTGTTGTGTTTGCTTTTTTTGTGGACTAATAAATCATCAGCCCTCTATTCTGTCAATTCCTTTCAAGACTATTGTGTTTAGTGTCAACCATGGTTTTGAGACCTCCGGTCCAATCTTCTTGTCGTCCCTACATCTCTCAATAGATTATGAAGAAGTTTGCATTTTTTCAAGAATCTTTCCTTAAAGCTCTTTTTAAAATGTTATCTATGAAATAAACTCCTAAGGTTCTTGCTTGGCATCTGCAGATGTTTTTATGAAACAATTTGGCAAGAGCGTTCACCAGGAAAAGATGGCGAAGTTTTTAAAGACGCTTTATGCGTCTCTTGGCATCACTGGTTTCTCATGATTATAATTCTCATCGAGGACGGAGTCATATTTTCATTACTTTAAAAGGATATGTAGTTGTGGAAATTCTTGTATGATTGCACTCAAGTATTGTCTTTTAGATTGATATAATTTGACGCCACAAGGACTTCTTTGAGTTGCTTTCACTTCAAACAACCTCACCCTCATAATCACTCTTTCAGGTAGTGTTTAATATTATTTCATAGTAGTTATTACACTCGTTAGTTTTAAAAATGTTATTGGATGGATAGAAAGAGTATTGTTATACTTATAAATTATCTATAAAACTCGCTCATATGAATTTGTAAAGCATTATTAAATGATTGTTATATCATTTATATTTATTAACGTGAACAATTTTGAAACTCACTTTTCGAATTATATCATATCACATCAATTTGTACGATGAATTTGTATAAAAAAAAAATTAGTAGAAATAGTATTATTAATAGATTTAAGTTATTGTATTAAAATCATGATAGTTTAATTATGATTTTAATACAATAACTTAAATCTATTAATGATAGTTTAATTAACCCATAATGAGTTGGTTCGTGTGGCAAGGGTGGCCCAGGAGGGAGTTGGTAAGGCCAACAGAGAAGTCTTGGGTTCGACTTTTTACAATGGCCTTTCCCCATGAGGTAAGCGGGAGAACGTGACAGAAAAACATAAACATTATTATTGAAATCAACTTGGTATGTAACGGTAATTTTTGGCTTTTGATTTTGAAATGGAAAATATGTCTCCATTTCCTAGAAATTATTCATTTCTATCATAGTTTTAACTCCTAAATATTTCCCAAACTGTCCTTTTTTCTCTCTCTCTATCTCTTCTGTTAATTAAAGCTACAATCTTTCTGCCTTTCTACTTGATTTTAATAATTTGATATTATCCTATTGATTTATTTTTCTTGATTGCATTGAGATTATAGTTTTGTTTTGTTGATGTAATAATACTTTTTCTTTGTTTTAAAGTATGAGCGATAGATATATTCTAAAGTTTGATCCCGAATTTTTCATCCCAAGTAATTTCTCTTCTTCTTCTTTTTTTGGGTATTATTATAACATGTAATACATCTCTCATTATTTATATGTGAAAACACATTTGAAAAGTGTCTCTATCCTCAAAACTTATGTCTATTAAATCTAAAACTCAATTTTTTTTGATACATTAATTTTGTAAATTAATAAATAAAAATTTAATAAGAATTTGTTTTAAATGTTTTAGGTTACTTCCAGATCAAAGATAATAAATAAAATTGAAACAAGATAAAATCGTACACCGAAATGACTTCTGGGATCATCGGAAGGATCGAAACCATATTCATATGCTGATAATTATTCTGGATAGGTCGAACTATTAGAAGAAAATAGAAAAGGAAGACCGAGTGGGATCAAAGAAACTAACGGACTGATCACTAAATAGATATAAACAGGTGCAAATTCTGACATCACAATAGCTTATTTTATAGGGATCTTTTAATAAAGAAAATTTTTCAATGAATTTGTGAAAAAAGAAAAAGAAAAATCTGGGACATTTGGGCGCTGTTAAGCCAAGCCTCATGAAAGACTTAAGAATTTTCATTATTTAAATTGTATATATATTTTGTTTCATTTTCTTGAATTTCCATGTTTAATAAAAATCTTTTAACTATCATTTGATTTTGATTCTATTGTAGTTGTTGATGCACGGTTTCCGGACGGCCGGGAAACGGGTCGGGAAGCGGGTCGGAGCTCGGGTGGTATGTCGGGTCCAGTCCTGCGAGCAAAGAAAAACAGTCAGGGGTGCCGGCGGTGGTGCCGGCGAAGACCCTCCGACGCTCAAGTCAGTGTCCGGCACTCCGGAATTTTCTGGGAGAATTTCCTAGAGAGAGAAGCTCTCAAAAGTAAAGGAAATTTAGAGAGAGAGTAAGTTCAGAAAAGTGTGCATACCTGAGCAATGATTCGGAGGGTTTATATAGGAGTCGAGATGGGCCATTGTGGGACCCAGATAATAGGCCCAGATGATGGGCTTACTGAATTAGAAATAACTAGGCCCAGATAATGGGCTTCAGTAATAGGCTTACTGAATTAGAAATAACTAGGCCCAGATACTGGGCTTCAGTAATGGGCTTACTGAATTAGAAACAATTAGGCCCAGATTTTGTTATGGCCATAACAGTAGTCCCCCCAGTCCCAAGTTGACCAATGGGTCGGCGTAGGGACTATTTAGTTGTTCTGGGTTATAAATTAAATGTGTTAGGGGGCCAGCCCAAAGATGTGATTCATTAAACCCTAAAATGGTGCTCTATATAAGACACAAGTGTTGGGGAGTAGGGTTTACTCAAAAATAGGAGAGAGCACCCAGGAGGCCAGCAGTGCAAGTGACCCCAGCAAACAGAACTCTCTAACTTGAGCCCGGATTTTCCAACCGCCACAAGTAAGTACTTTTTT
Source organism: Boswellia sacra (assembly GCA_013180625.2). Lineage (NCBI taxonomy): Eukaryota > Viridiplantae > Streptophyta > Magnoliopsida > Sapindales > Burseraceae > Boswellia > Boswellia sacra. The sequence goes on from SNVD02011511.1 coordinate 37,732, forward strand.
TCTTGTGTATGTACTTTAGAATGCAGGGATTAAGTTTAATTTTTCAATGCGAAAAATTCTGTACGGATTATGCCCTTCGTGTGTTTATGCAATTGTGTGTGAAAGAGACATGAATACATGTTCGGGCATGATGGAGGGTTGGCTCGCATGGGACGAGCAGTTGCTACGCATGTCGTAGCTGCGCTGGGCGCGCGGTAGGCTTGCGAGGGCACGCTGGGCGCGTTGCCTGGGCGCTGCATGGGCGCGCCTGGGCGCTGCATGGGCGCGCTGCCTGGGCATTGCATGAGCGCGCCTGGGCGCTGCATGGGCGCTGCCTGGGTGCTGCCTGGGCGCTGCATGAGCGCGCCTGGGCGCTGCCTGGGCACGCTGGGCGAGCGGCGAAGGGGAGAGTCGCGGGCGTGCGGCGAGGGGGAGAGCCGCGGGTGAGGCAGGCTGGGCGCAACGCGAGGCGAGAGGTCGGCGATCGGCGAGAGGGAGAGGCAGGCAACCGGCGAGGGGGAGAGTCGCGGGCGGCGTGGCCGAAGGCCAAAGGGAAATCACGTAACCCATGCATGTGGGTTACGTGATTCTGTAGGGGTCTCCCTGCAAAATTTTAAAGTTTTATGTATATTAGTGTAGGGGTGTTTGTGCAAAGTTTCAAAGCTTAATTTTTATTTCACGGGGGTGTTTCCGCAAAATCTCAAACCTTTATTTTTATTCCGCAGGAGTGTTTCCGCGAAATTTCAAACCTTTATTTTTTCTCCGCAGGGGTGTTTCCGCGAATTTTCAAACTTAAATAATTTTTCTCCGCGGGGGTGTTTTCGCGATTTTTCAAACTTAAATAATTTTTCCTCCGCGGGGGTGTTTCCGCGGATTTTCAAACTTAAATAATTTTTCCTCCGCGGGGGTGTTTCCGCGGATTTTCAAACTTTAATATTTTTTCCTCCGCAGGGTTGTTTCCGCGAATTTTCAAACTTAAATAATTTTTCCTCTGCGGGGGTTCCACGAATTTTCAAACTTAAATAATTTTTCCTCCGCGGGCGTGCTTCCGCAGATTTTTAGACTTAAATAATTCGTCCATCCGCGGGCGTGCTTCCGCAGATTTTCGATACAATCCCCCAGCTTTTTTTTTTTTTTCACCTCTTCCTTCCCTCAGTAGACTTGGTTTGATGACTAACGACCCCTCTTTGACTGTGCAGATGGCTAGAGTAAAGACCACTGTGAAAGTGCTACGGGAGGAACCGAGTCATCAAACCCAGTCTTCCAGGGACAAGGATCCGGCGACCAACCGTAAAGAGGTTAACGAGTTTTATCAAAACTTCTTCAGTCCGGATCGGGAGCTGGGACAGAATTCTATCAACCACAAGGTGGTTGACACTGAAGGGGATAGTGATTGGTCGTCCTCCGCTACTTCGGATAGCGAACCGGAGGTCGAAAAGCGGTGGGAGGCCGACCATATTGATAACCAACTTCCGGACGATCGATTAAAGATATATAGAGCCCACTTCCTCATCCCGGCTTCAGTCATCCTTTTTCTTCCAAGAAAGGGTGACCGGTGGAGTAGGCCACCACGAGGTGTCATTGGTTTGAGCCTAGAGTTATTGAGAGCCGGTCTCCGGGTGCCTTTTGATAACTATATTCGTCGTACACTCGATGCTATGGGCATCGCTCCTACCCAACTGTCGGCCAATGGGTGGAGGCTTCTGATAGCTTTCCAAAGTTTATTCAGAAGCGCCGGCCTTGGTGACCCTACCACCAACCATGTCAAGCACATATTTGCCATTCACCCGCCGAATGGAGAGAAGACGGGTTACTACTATATATCCCAGCGAGGGAAGACGGATGACCCCAACCGCCTTTTTGGCATTCCCTCCCATGTGAAAGAGTGGAAGTATAAGCAATTCTGGTGTGGCGGCGGTTGGAAGTACCAAGAAGGTGCTCGTCCAAAGGGGGAGAAGTTGAAGATCAGGAGGCGTTTTGGTGTTTATGGTACCATATTATAATGGCTCCTTATCTGACTTTGTTATGACAACTCTTGATCAACTAACATTTTTGTTTTTATTGCAGCTCCTTGGACCAAACGTCCGCTGTTATCTCAGAAAGAGAGAGACGACTTGCAAGTGGTACTCAAGTTACCCGTGGACTCGAAGAACGTGAACACCCTCACTGATCGGGAGCAATTGGCCCGTCTTGGCTTATCACCTCCAATTCCTCCGGAAGGTAAATTTGATCATTAGTTTATGATCTTACTTCATCAAGCATGTGTTTGTTGTCTTACCCGTTTTATTTTCGTGCAGGGCTTTTTCCTTTACATCCTACCAAGAAGCAGTTCGCTCAACTTGTAGCCAAGATGCCGCTTAAGCCCTTCACTCATGACAGACCTAGTTCTTCCCAGAAGAAACGGAGCGGAAGTCCTCCAACTCCTGGACCCCCAAAGAGGAGAGCTAGTGGCCATAAGGAGATTCCCGTACGGAAGCCGGTTCCTGTAAGGTCTGCCTCCGTTCAGCCTGCGGGTGAAGTGGCAGCCCCTCAGCCTACTGGGAGCAGGTTACCCTCAGCTTCTCAGCTACCCAAACGTTTTACCTTTGACAGTACGGGCTTCCAGAGTGGCTCAACATGTGGAGACTACCTTCGGGAACTGTCTCAAAACGCTACACACCTCATGCCTACCAATGTCTTTCCTGAAGACGTAAAACTCACATACTTTGATGCGATCGCCGTCGGGATGGGGATCATCCTTCAGGTTAGGCTTCACTGAGACCCCTTCTTCCTTTTTTCTCTTTATGCTTTGAAAGTCATGTTTTAACTCCTTCCGTCTCCTTGCCTTTCTCTCTGTAGGCGACAGGACCCTTGGCTCAGGGAGAGTCTACCAACACCAATCTCCTCAAGGAGGTTAACCATCTCACTTCTAAGGTTGACGACTGGAAGGCGAAACACCTAGTCTGCCTTGACAACTTAACCGAAACAGAGAGAAGAATGGCAGAGATGAAGGAACAGATGGGTAGAATGAAGGCAGACCTGTCCGAAGCCAAGAAGGAGGCAGCTATCCAGCGTAAAAGGGCCAATGATTTTAGCCAAGAGCTTCGAGAGAGAGCTGCTGCTGAGCAAAGTAGGATTGACAAAGCAGTCGCTCGCTTCCGTAGGGGTCGTATCTACCAGCAGGCTATGGAGCGCTCCTACATTGAGGGAGTCAATGGGGTGCGTAGATGGTTCCATGACCGCCATCCAGAGATTGATCAGTCTCCCATAGCCGAGGAGTTAAACTTAGTGGAAGAGTCTATCCCTATAGCGGACTCCGATCCTGAGCAATTCCACCGCCTCATCCTTAAAGATGAGGATTATGAGTCGACATTGGACACAGCAGCCTGGGAGGCCAAGCAAGGCGACTCTACCTCATCGTCTTCAGACGAAGAAGGAGGTGATGAGGCCACTTCTTAGAGACAGTTGGAATTCTTCCCACTAGGTAGATGCTCATTTATAGGGAACAATCATATCAAGGCTGCTCTCCCGGCCTTGACTTTACCTTTTACTGTCTTTACTTTCAGTTCGATGTACTAGGTGAGGATGTGTGGCATCCCTCAACCAATTTTGGAATAATAAGAACACTAAGTAAATTTTTTTTCTTTCTGGTGTTGTGTTCTATTACTTGTTCCATCTCATTGCAATTTAGTCATATATGTGTTTTAAGGAGGTGTAGTCACAAGAATTCTGAATAGAATGAACACTTTTATTGACAATCTCTTTATTGGTCTCCCCATGGGAGTTGTTACACATGCATAAGCTCCTGGGCGGAGTTACTGCACGTATAGAGAGATTACAGGTAGTACCTCTTCAAGTGTTCAATATTCCATGGATGACAGAGCGACCTTCCATCCATGGTGACCAGTCTGTAGGTGTCTGGTCGGATGACTGCTTTGACTTGGTATGGACCTTCCTAGTTGAGCCCTAGTGCTCCATCAGTGGGATCTCGGGTACTTCGTAGTACGTGCCCACTTAGCTTATGCCCACGGAAGGTTCTCCTCGAATTATCATCAGCTTATTTGCCTGCTCTTTAAAGGCCATGTTGTAGCACTCTCGAGAGGCTCGCTGTTCACCTCTAACTTCTCCTATACCAGCGGGTGTTGGGAATTTCAAGACATGATGATAAACACCCGTCACGGCCTTGAAGTCGTAAAGTGATGGCCGTCCGAGAATGGCGTTGTAGACACCCGGGTGATCTACTACAAGGAAGTTCACCATCTTGGTTGTTTGCAGGGAACCTTCTCCCAAGGTCACCGGTAACGAAATTACCCCCTCGGGAATAACTTTTCCTCCAGTGAATCCTATTAGGGAAGTTTGGATGCCTCTCATATCTTTACGATTAAGACCCAACCGATCAAATGCATCCAATGTCATTATGTCAGCTGAGCTTTCGTTGTCAATCAACACTCTTCGTAGCCTCTTATTGGCCACTATCGCTGTGAGGACCAGGGCATCACAATGAGGATGGTGGATACCCTGCGCATCTTGCGATGAAAAAGAGATAACATCGCGATCCCCACCATTGGTGGAGGAGGCTGTCAGGTTGACTTCGTGGTGAGGGGGGTCGTATCTCGCTTGCCTTGCCAGGTGGCTTCGGGCTTGGGAACTCGAACCAGCCACTACTCCCCCAAGAATTGTGGCTACTTCTTCTAACGGTTCATTCCCTTTGTCATGCTTGTTGGATGATTCAGGGGGCCGATAAATGTATTCCTGTAGCTGGCCATCCTTGATAAGATCCTTGATCTGTCTCCTTAATTCGAAACAGTCAGCAGTATTATGACCATGAGTCTGGTGAAAATGACAGTACTTTTTCCTGTCTCTTGTCTTTGGATCCGACCGTAAGGGGGCAGGCTCTTTCAGCAGACCTTTATCTTTTATTTCTTTCAGAATATTTTGCTGTGGCATAGTAAGCAACGTGAATGTACGGTGCTCCTCCTGAGGTTGGTCATGATGATCTTGGCGGGGTCGAGTGGATGACCCTTGTAATAGGAAGCGATCATTTCTAACTGTGTCTCGCGCAGAGCGTCGATCCGAGACTGATCTCCGATTTCTATCATGAGGTTCTCCTCTATGATTATCATACGGTCGTCTATCTGTATGCGAGGAATTTGGTACCACTGGAATCTGCCCAGGGTAATTCGCTTGAAAAATTTCCTCTACATCAGCATGACTAGAGACCCTTGTTAATGCTTCTTGATACGTACGTGGGAGGTTAACGGAGAATTCCCATGCTAGAGGGAGCTCTCCCCTGATTCCTTGAACCAGGCCTTGCATGGCATAACCATCATGAAATAGATCCACTCGTGCAACCTCCCGCTGGTATCTATTTAAGAACGCACGGAGGGATTCATTACGACCCTGCTTGACTGAAAGAAGGCTTTGCGCTGGTCGACTCCTTGTTTTCATATTGTTAAAATGTGTGAGGAAACTACGGGCAAGCTTATCAAAGCTAGAGATGGATGCAGCTGGTAGCCTTCTATACCATTGCTTAGCTGATCCTCCAAGGGTAAGAGAAAAGGTTCTGCACATAATTTCCCTTGAGACCCCTTGTACCTCCATATGAGAAACAAAAGAGTCTAAATGTTCGCGGGGGTCCGTTGTCCCTTGGTAAAGCTCGAGTTGTGGCATCCGGAATCCGTATGGGTATCTTTCCCTTAGAATATCTTCAGCAAAGGGCGATTCCCATTGTGGACGACCATCTTCCTCCTCTCCTGAACACTTAATCAGCCTTTCCAGTTTATGGATTTTTTCATCCATTTCTCGTTTGAACTCTGCATAATGATTGTCTGATGTCCCCTCTTCCGAGACATCCATTGGAGAATCATCTGGGCGATGATTCTTAACTCTAGGTGGTGAGCTGGGGCGATTTCTCTTGGGCTGATAATCACGTCCTGGAGCGTAGGGACCATGATAGGAATAGGCAGGCTGATCAACATTACTTTCTCTCGGTATCTGCTCAATGCTTGTATAGCGCTTGTTGTTCAGAGAGTGTCGGAGGTCTACTGCAGCTAACCGTTGTGCAGATACGATATGCGAGGGAGAGGGAATTTGTGGGCGACCATCCCTTCCTCGAACAATAAGATGGGGAGGATTTGGTTGAATGACTGATAAGTGTCTATTTATATATCATTTTCATATCAATTCGTCCATGTTTCTTTGCTATATTCCTTGGTATTTTTATGTTTTTGTGTGGTTTTTGATGTTTGTAGGAGTTTTGGAGCAACTTGCACAAAAATGGAGTAAAACCCTTCATTTTCACCTCTGCTAGTCAACCAATTTCTTGGAGTTGATTGTATCGATATACAATTAACCGGATAACATGCTATATACCATTGAAAAGCTCTCGAAGTCTATTTTCTGGAGAAATTTACGGTTCACGAATTTATGTAATCATTCAACAAAACCCCCCATATTTAATTTATTGTTGCTGAAAAATAACAAATTTAATTAGAATCAATCCTCGTGGGAATGATATCTCACTCATCACTTTATTACTTGTGCGACTAGTATACTTGCTAGTTTCGAACGCATCAAGTTTTTGGCGCCGTTGCCGGGGATTGATTTTCTAATCGATTTGTTATTTTGTTTTCATTGTTGATTCATATTTTCTTTGTTTTTCTTTTCTGATTGTTTGTGTTTAGACAACATGGCAGTAAACTTCTATCAATTCAGTAGCGGATTTGAGCCACAAGTACCATGGAGAGTAAATGAGGTAAGCACTCCGAACATTGAACAACAACTTTCTGAGCTAACCTCTCTTGTGGAAAACATGGCTGTAGGAGATATGCAAAAATCTTATGAATGTGGGATATATTCTACGATGGAGCATCCAATCGACATGTATCCAACTTTACAAGAAGAATATATGGAACAAGCCAATGCCATGGGTGGATTTCCAGGACAAACGAGGCAATGGTATGATCCTTTCTCTAGCACTTACAATGCTGGATGGGAAGATCAACATAATTTCAGTTACTGGAATCATCAACCAATCACTCCAAATGTGATACCAAATCGGCCACAAAGTTTCAATCAACCTAGAGTGCAGCAACCATTTCAAATGCAACCACCACCAATGCCACATCCAGCACCGCAACCAGCTTCGCAAAACTCAGGTATGTCTCTCGAAGATATTGTTAATGCACTTGCCACTAACACAATGCAATTCCAGCAGGAAACTGGGGCAAGTATCCAAAACCTGGCAAATCAAATGGGACAATTGGCCACTAGCATGAGCAAATTCGAGGGCCAAGGCTCAGAAGAATTATCTTGTCAAACGATGATCAATCCAAGAGAGAATTCTTGTGCGATAACTTTGCAAAATGAAGATCAATTAGATGTCCTGCCAAAGAAATCACAAACTGATGAAGGAGATGACACAACTTCCACCATGAACAAAACACTGACTTCTCAGGTAAATCCTATAACTCCCATTCCTTTATATGTTTCTCCTCCACTTTTTTCTTGTAGATTTGCACAATCGAAGGAGAAACAAGAACAAGAAATCCTGGAAACTTCTCACAAAATCGAGGTAAATATACCACTTCTGGATGCTATTGAGCAAGTACCTCGTTGTACAAAATTTCTCAAGGAGTTATGCACCAACCAGAGAAAGTTGAAGGGAAATGAGAAAGTAAGTGTGGGGGAAAATGTTTCAGCTGTATTGCAAAAGGAGAGTGAGAAGAAAGGAGGGAAAAAAAACAAGGAGAAAAAAATTCCTCCAAAATGCAAAGATCCAGGTACGTGCATCCTTCCAGGCACCATTGGTAATTCCAAGTTTGAAAGAGCTATGTTAGATTTAGGAGCATCTATTAATGTCATGCCATATTCTATTTATGCTTCTTTGAATCTTGGACCCCTTGCGGAAACTGGTATTATCATTCAACTTGCTAATCGTTCTAATGCATATCCCAAGGGAGTTGTGGAAGACGTGCTTGTGCATGTGAATCAATTGGTTTTTCCAGCAGACTTCTATGTCCTTAAAATAGAGGATGAGACATCTCCTAATCCAACACCGATTCTTTTAGGGAGGCCATTCTCGAAAACTGCTAGAATCAAGATTGATGTTCATTATGGCACTTTGACCATAGAGTTTGATGGCAAGGTGATATGTTTTAATATTTTTGAGGAAATGAGGTCCTCTAATGACTTACATTCTGTTTTTGCAGTTGACGTTATTGATTATTTGCCACAACAATGTTTTGAGTTAACTCGCAAGAATGGAGTGGATGTTGCTATTAGTGAACACATAAGGATAGGAAGTTTCAAAGAACCAAGAAAGCTGATACAAGTGTCTAAAGAAGTGGAGAAAGCTGTGACAAGCTTGGATGAGACCATAGCTATCACCACAAATAGGTATAATGTTTCGTACATTGAATTGCCTTTATCTAATGAGAAACTTCTTCCTTCTGTGATGAAAGCCAATACCTTGGAGCTTAAGTCAATTCAAGATCATTTGAATTATGGATTCTTGGGTGAGAATGATACTTTGCGAGTTACAATGGAAATGGGCCTTGCACGAATACAAGAAGAAAAACTCGTCCGAATACTTACAGATCACAAAATAGCTATTGAGTGGACAATTGTTGAAATCCAAGGCCCATCCATATGCATTGACCGTATCTTGTTAGAAGAGGGATCCAAGCCCATTAGAGAAGTACAACAGAAATTGGATCCTCCCATGATGGAACAACGTCGGGCTGAGGACGTTAAACCAAGCGCTTATTGGGAGGCAACCCAATGTTTTTGAAAAATAAAAAAAAAGAAGAAAAGAAAAATAAAATGAGGTAATAATGATCGATTTTTGTGTCTCAAGGAGATTCCTTTCGTAGGCCATCAAATTGATCATGTTTTATCTCTCTTTGCCATCTGTCTTATTTGTTTTTATATATTTTTTTACTTGTTTTTTACTTTTGTTTGCTATTGTGTTGTTATCTCTTTTATGTGTCTTTAGTTTCGTTTCTGCTCTTTTCTTTTCCTTCCTTTTGGTTAATTTGATGATTCCGTACTTCGAATTCATTTGTGCAACAGCTTGAGGAAACATCCAAACGGGAGCTGAAGTCATTGCTCGAAGGATTGAATCGTGCATATCTGGGAGAAGAACAAACTCAATCGCATTATCGGTAATATCTCTTCTTTTCTCCTCTTCAATGGATGCCATTATCTTTCTATCGAACCTTCGTAAATATTTCCCTTCACTTCCTCAAAATGCTGTGTTTAAAATTTATAAAGTACGGATGACTAGACTTTGGACGTTGATGCTCCTAAATGTGCCTGCTGATATCCGATGGCTTATCGAAGCCAAGGTGAGATTGTCCGGTGAGCCGAACATTAATCTCGTAAAATACATGCCTGGTCTAGGAAAAAGCTACTACGCCAAGAGGCGAAGAGCGAAAAGGTTACAAGTATGTTATAAATGTGCTAGATAGAATTGTAACCAGACTTGTCGTTCATTAGGTTTTGTGTCCAGGAATAGAGAAGATAAACTTTCATTTATTAAGAATGGTTTGAGTACTAAGTCGCTGGATAATGTTTTGTTAACTCTCGAGTCACATTCTTGTGGACTTGTTCAGCGTGAATTGCTTAATCTATGGACACAAATTCGTGATGAATTGCAGTGTTATAGTCTAGGGAATCTGACTAAAAACGACCCTGTTTGCCAGTTTATAAGAAAACTGGATGGGAATCAAATCCCCGAATCATAGAAGGCGTTTCAGCCGTTACTGGACGTAAAACCAGAGGAAGATGTGAGACACAATCAAAACTACTTGTATATTTGAATGTGTGTTGTTGTTGTCGAATTTTATTTCTTTCTTGTTTCGTTTGATCTGATTATCAATGTTGTTTTTGTGTTGTTGTTGTTGTTGATTTTGTTTGTTTTAATTTCAAATTTTCTTTTTGACAAACCATATGACTACCCTATGGCATAAGTACACGTGGGCGACAAGTGTGGAGGTTTTGTCAACGTCCGTCGAAAGTGTATCTTCATTTTTAATGCTTCACGTGGGAGACAAGTGTGGAGGTTTTGTCAACCTCCGCCGAAAGTATATCTCTATTTTTCATGTTTCATGTGGGAGACAAGTGTGTAGGTTTTGTCAAACCCCTCCGAAAGCATATCTCATTTTTTTCAAATCTTGGGGCGATAAATCTGCATCGAGCAACCCCCACCGAAATTATGTCCCCATGTGTCAAATTTGAGAGTTTTACGTGTGTATATATTCATTCTCCATATTTTCAAATGTCATTATTATAACCTGTCTTACACTTGAAAAGCATATTACCTAACGTGCATCATTGTCTTACACAAAGTTAGAGCACTTGTAGAAATGGAGAAAACACCACAAATTCGGCGATTCCAAAATATATGCGTATTTTGTGGATCACAATTTGGTAAAGATGGAGAGTTTACAACGGCAACTCTTGATCTTGGTAGGACATTAGCTGCAAGGGGTATTCATTTGATTTATGGAGGGGGTAGCCTTGGGTTAATGGGGTGTGTGTCGACAGCTGCATCCTTAAGAGGAAGTAAAGTTCTCGGCATTATTCCTAAACTATTAGCTGTGCGAGATATCATAGGCAACACAATGGGGGAAGAGTTACAGGTCTCTAGCATGCATGAGCGTATTGCACCTATGGTCATTAAATCTGATGCATTTATAGCTTTGCCCGGTGGTTATGGTACATTAGAGGAGATATTTCAAATCACCTCTTGGGCACAGCTAAACATCCATCGGAAACCCATTGGTTTGTTAAATGTCAATAATTTTTTTGATGGTTGGTTGTCTTTTCTTGATCAAGCAGTAGAAAAAAACTTCATCTCACAGTCGGCGAGGCAAATCCTGGTTACAGCTTCAACTGCAGGGGAGTTAATTGACAAATTACAAGCATTCGTCTATTTGCCTGATCCAACAATAGCTAGGATAGATTGGTTTGGAGAAGGCAATAAGAGGCGTAAACTGGATTTAACGCTCCATCTGTAATCTCTATCTGCTGGTTTGCTTCATTTTCGTTTGCTTTCTCTTTATTGTGTTTATTTGAGTTTTTTTTATGTCATTTCTTTTGAGTTTTTTTCAGGTTGTTTCTTTCACCCCAGGTAATATTTTCTAATCTTGGCTTTTAGAGTAGTGGCTTAAAAAGTTTAAGTTCTCTTGAAACGCATTCTGGATTTCTTTAATCCATAATGGCTGAATAAGGAGGCTAACTTCTAAACTTTTTAGACCCATTCTAACTTAATTGTTTTTGTTTGCTGACTTGTTGGACTTTGTTATTTTATGAGTAAGTTTTGTTTTATATAATTTAGAGTTGTTATGTGTTTTTGTCTTTATCAGTTTCGATTCAAAAAAAAATTTGTGGAAAAACCTGAGAATGGCAGAATATGGGGTTTCTTTAACCCTTGAAACGCATTCTCTCTACATAAATCTGTAGTTTATTTATTTCATGTTGTTTGAAGTGTCTTGTTTCTTGTTTTGTTCTTTCATAATAAAGGTATATAGGCTGGAAAACTTAAGTCTGCGGGCTACTGGTCCTAAGGATTGTTGAAATATACAATCTTGACTCAGGTGTAACAACGCCACGTACCTCTTTTCTTGTATTTTGTGGGTCAATGATAAGATACTGATTGAATTAAGAATAACTCTTGGAAAATGATAAATGATGCATGGATCTGTGTGCTTGAAATGTTTATTGGTTTTCGCTTTGCTTTTGATTCCTTGCGCAACATTGAGCACTGAGCTATTATCACTGAGTTATTTGTTCACTTAGAGAAAGTTTATGTAATTAAAATGTTTCTTCAGATTTCAATGAATTCTAGAACTTGTTTGATGGTCACTCGAGGCGAAATCCTAGACTGTGCAACATTGGGGAAATGATTTAGGCCATCTTTGGACCGTTTGAGCCTTAATAGCCAACCTTGACTGAAATTGATCCCTAGTTACCCCTTTGAGCCTCTGTAAGCCTTTTTCTTTGTTAACTCACTAAAAGATTTCCTAAACTCAAATGAATTTGTTCCAAACAGTTTATCCCTTACCTATGAGCATGTAGATCGTTCACAATTAAATTTGGAGCTATGTTCTGGTTTTGGGAAGTTAGAGGAGGTTGGGATGTGTCATGAGCAATACAAGTGAGTTCTATTGTGTTTAGAAAAAAAAGAAAAAAAAGAAAAAAAAAGCCAATCTGTACTTATCGTCTACGTACTTACAAATTGAGGACAATGTGTTGTTTAAGTGTGGGGGAGGGGAAGTGTAATAAAAAAAAAGAAGAAAAAAAAGAAAAAAAAGAAGAAGAATAAGAGATCTATGCCCTTAAGTGTTCTTAAAAAGAATGAAACAACAAAGTGTGGGGGTGTAGTTTTCTTTTGTTTTCTGCAAAAAAAAAAAAAGATTGAGTGTTCTAAATAAGTTTGGGGGAGTAACCTGGTGAATTGAAATGAAGTTGTGTTATAGGGTTGAGCTCTACATAGTCTTGAATGATTTATGTGTTTGTGGGTGATTTGAGCCAAATTATTATCCTTTATCATACCTTCACCCAAGCCAAACGTTACAAGCTTAATAAAGTCCTACTTGATCCTTGGTGTTGTGCATGTCTACATTAGTGGAGAGTGACTTGAAAAGCAGGCCTATGGAGTTCATTTATACACACATCTTCAATATTAAATATGATTCATTTTTATGCATAAACTCATCCGGGTTACAAGTGATTAGGTGAGAATGGCTCTACACACACACACTTGAGGAATTGAAGTGAAGCGAAACTAATCTTTGAGATGAAATTCTTGATCAAGTGCATTATTTTGAAGTTTTCCTTGGGTTATAATTAAGTACAATCTTTGAGGCCTATTTGCAAGTTGAAGCATTTGTGTGTTTTAATTTTTCTTTGATTCTGTTTCGGTTTAGTTTTGTTTCATATCGTTGTAGTTGCTCGAGGACTAGCAAAGTTAAGTGTGGGGGAATTTGATAGGTGTCTATTTATATATCATTTTCATATCAATTCGTCTATGTTTCTTTGCTATATTCCTTGGTATTTTTATGTTTTTGTGTGGTTTTTGATGTTTGTAGGAGTTTTGGAGGAACTTTGATAAGTGTTCATTTATATATCATTTTCATATCAATTCGTCCATGTTTCTTTGCTATTTTCCTTGGTATTTTTATGTTTTTGTGTGGTTTTGATGTTTGTAGGAGTTTTGGAGCAACTTGCACAAAAATGGAGTAAAACCCTTCATTTTCACCTCTGCTAGTCAACCATCTTCTCGGATTTAATTGTATTGATATACAATGAACCCGATGACATATTATATACCGTTGGAAAGCTCTCGAAGTCTATTTTCTGGAGAAATTTACGGTTTATAAATCCATTCAGTGTACCAAAAGTTGTAATTCAAAACAGTGTGAGAAGTATAGAAATGTAATTCCACAAATCACTGTAACATGTATAATACGGGACACTGTAGCAGGTTACTGTAGCAGAGTATATAAACACATTTTAGGGTTTTATTTTCATAACTTGAAGAGGGGAGAACGTGGTAGAGGCTGCAGCTCTAGATTTCTTTCATTTCTTGGAGTTCTTGAAGGAGAAAGAAAGCTTGAAAAGAGGAAGAACAACAATCCTAAGAGATTTTCATCAAATTTACTAAGTTTTTCCCTTCCCTTTCATTTTTTGGAATGTCTCTATGTTGTATTGTATTTACCACATTTTTTAACATGTGTAACTGAATCTGAATTGGTTGAGGGCGATTTCAAAGCCCTTGATATGGTTTTTGTGAGTTGATTGTGTAAGAAATTGTTATCCAATTCTCTAATTGAAGTTGATTGCATTTTCCCATATCTAATGCTTATGATTGCTTGCTGGATTGTATTTGCTGGCCAACTAAATATAATCTGGTTGTTATCTATTGCTAGACTAGAAATCTTGATCCGTAATTGTCTTGAATTTCTAATCATTAGTAGCAAAATTGTGATCAGAGATTGCAATTGGAAAATACAACCTAGGTTAAATAATCCGAACTTGTGTGATTATTGCTTAGATCAACCTATCTTTCTTATCGTAATGCTTCCATTGAATTAAACTTAGAGAGCTTGTTCTAGGTTGTTTAATGGATAGAGATTAAATAAAGAGCTTGTTTTATTTAACAACAAAGTAAGGAAAGATTGGGATAACAGAGCTTGTTGTTATCTACGGTTGATAATTTCAATGGTGTAATTGGATGACAATTCTATGATTAATTCACAAATCCATATCTTGTGGTAGAGAAGGATCCCTTAACCAGATTTCTCTCATTGATTTTTCACTCAAATTAACTTTCTGTTTTGTTATTCTTCATTTGCATTCTTAGTTCATTTAGTTAATCATTCAACAAAACCCCCCTTATTTAGTTTATTGTTGCTGAAAAATAACAAATTCAATTAGAATCAATCCTCGTGGGAACGATATCTTACTTATCACTTTATTACTTGTGCGACTAGTATACTTGCTAGTTTCGAACGCATCAAAATTCTTATCATATTGTTGATTCTTGAACTCACTAGGGATCTCTTCATCGTTCTTGCAAATTCTTACAAAATATCAAACATCTCTTGATGATTTCAAATCAATTCAAAATTTACCTTGTTTGATGTGTTCTTCAACAAGCTATTTTCTAGTCTTTAGAGGAGTTCTTCCATGGGATTTCGATCGAAGATTCCATTGATTGATGTTACTCAACTTTCCTTATGAGTTGCTAAACTATTACGATGAGCGAGTGCTTGTTAATAGTGCGTTCGAAAATTCTTCAATCTTCGCATTGACGCATGGATTTTTCTCTTTTCTTTCTCTATCTTTCTTTCTTTTCTTTTCTTTTCTCTTTCTCAATCTTTCTTTTCTTTTCTTTTCTTTTCTTTCTTTTTCTTTTTCTTTTTTCTTTTCTTTCTCTTTTCCTCTCTTTCTTTCTTTTGTTTCTTTCTTTGTTTTCTTTTCCTTTTTCTTTCTCTTTATTTCTTTTCTTTTCTTTTCTTTCTTTTCTTAAGGGAAATTCCTTCTTCAAGGTGGATCTTCTCTTCAAGATGAATTTCTTCTTTAAAGAAGGTGCCTTCTTCTAGGTGGATGCCTCCTTCATGGTAGATGCCCTCTTACAAGGGAGGTTTTTTCTTCAAGGTGGATGCCTTCTTTATTGTTCTGCATGAATTGTGTCTCATCAGGACTAAGTTGCCCAATCTAGGCAATCTAAACATCTGGGTCTGCTTGAGACTAATTGCTTGATTCAAGCAGCTAGCACATCATGTTGCTTCAATTCCTCAAGATGTTGGGCATTTTCCCAATATTTCATATTGTTTTGTGATTTGCTCAAAACTCGATCACTTCTGGCCTGTGCTCTATTCTAGATCATGTTTCCTCCAAGAAAATATTTTATGTTTCATCTATGCATGTTCCTATGCTTAAGAGTCTTTATTGCTTGGTTTTTCCCAAAAAAAAAGTCTTTATTGCTTGGACTAGATGGGTCGCCAACAAATCAGGTGTCTAGAGTGAGAGGTTAAGTGTCTTCAGGCTTAGGTTGTTGCTTTTTCAGTTGATGCTGATGATAATGGTGATGATGAGTGAGGACTGTCGCCATCGACCTTTTCTTTTTCCTTTCTTCTTCGCTTCACACCTTTCAACGCCTTTTCTCATGTTTTTCAAGTTTTCTTTCACATTTCTTGACACCTTTTCACGTCTTTCAACATGTCTAAGCACTACAAGAAAAAAGGGTTTTTATGTCACTAATTTTATGTGACTTCTCAAAAGAATGACATGTATGAAAATTTTAAATTCAGTCAACCACGTATGTGTCACAATACACAAAAGGGTTAAGTTTTATGTGTCACAATTTTTTTAATTGTGACACATTAGTTAATATAAAAAGAAAAAAATTCCCAAACCCTACATCCTATCGATAATCATCGACTCTTACTCTCCATCTCACTTCGTCTTCATCTTCGGTGCTTGCCTAACTTGTAGCAGTCACGAAAACCCAGCCATCCCATCGCATCATTTTTCTCTTTGGTGCTTTCTTCATCTTCATTTTTCTCTTTGGTGCTTTCTTCATCCTCGTCTTCATCTTAGAGAAAAAGTCGCATCATCTTCGGTACTTTCTTCGTTTTCATTTTTGGTGCTTGCAAGGTTGCAGCAGTGACAATTTGCAGCCCAGAAAAAATCTTCCCATGCTCTCCAGTCTCTAATCAAATGAAACCACTTCTCTCTTCTCTTTTCCAAATCCTTTCATCATCGTCTTCCCTTCCTTTCTCATTGGAGGCTAAGCTGAGGTAAACTAAACCACAATAATGGCGACTGGCTTGATTCGCAAGGCCATTCCAGCTTCCAGGATGGCACCGTCGGCTCGCTACATTGTTGCCCGACTGCACGCCTCGGAAGTCGAAGCGCAGAAGGTGGAGCCGCAGGCCACCTCGGGGACGAATATGAAGAAGTTCCAAATCTACCGTTGGAACCCCGACCAGCCCTCGAAGCCGAAACTCCAAGAGTATGAGATTAACCTCAAGGACTGTGGGCCCATGGTCCTGGACACGCTTATCAAGATAAAGAACGAGATCGACCCTACGCTTACTTTTCGTCGCTCCTATCGCAAGGGAATCTGTGGGTCCTGTGCCATGAACATCGACGGTTGCAACGAGCTAGCATGTTTGACAAAGATCCCATCTGGGTCGGAGTCGAACATCACGTCGTTGCCGCACATGTTCGTGATCAAGGACTTGGTGGTGGACATGACGAGCTTTTATAATCAGTATAAGAGCATTGAGCCGTGGTTGAAGAGGAAGAACCCACCGCCGACAACCGAAGAAGGAGATGCTGCAGAGTAAGAAGGATAGGGCAAAGCTGGATGTATGTACGAATGCATTCTGTGCGCTTGCTGTAGCACATCATGTCCCAGTTCCTGGTGGAACCCGGAGAGCTATCTGGGCCCCGTAGCCTTGCTCCACGCTAATAGGTAATCATTTGTTGAATTTAACGAAAATTGCAAGTAAATTTATGATATTAGCTTGATTTTGTCTTGTTTGTTCATGACTTTGGAATAGCTAAAAAAGAATTTTCTTTTTTTTGTTGGCAAGAATTTGATTTGAGTAGGATAAGAAGCTCATTTTTTAGCATGTGAGAAATGTTAGAGCACTCAAAACTTTCTCTAGCAGTACTAAAATGATTCAGTTTCCTAACATATCTATTTGCAAAAGTTTTATTCTTTGATTAGCTTTACCACAAAGCAAGCCTTGTGGTTTCGCATATGTGTGTGCTTGTTACAAAGTTCTGTAAAGTTGTGATTGTTGCACAATTTTTTAAGATTGTTTTTATTGCTATTTGAATCACAGTTGATGTAGTCTTTTCTAGTGAAGTTATAGACTTGCATAGGCAATTTCTAGACTCTATATGCGAAGGTTCGCATTTGTATACAAGATATGAAAGTTTTTAATGTTAAGGTATTAGCAATTGATAAATTTCATGTTTAGATGCAAAAAAAAAATTTTCTAAACTTTATGTTAAATTTTATAGTTTTACCCTCTCCAGAAGCACGAAAGAATTTGATGAGACTAGCCCAAAGAATGATTAGGACATTCTGTGTAAATATAAGCCCTTCTTGTGGCCAGTCATGGACAGCTTTCTCAGATTCTTCTATTGACACGGTAAGAATTACGACAAGGAAAAACACAGAGCCTGGTCAGCCTAATAGGGTCATTCTTTCTGCTGTATCAACTACTTGGCTGTCATATTCTCACGACCAAGTCTTCGATTTCTTGAGAGATGAACGACGCAGATCTCAGGTTTGGTTTGCTGAAACTTTAGCTATTATACTCAAGTTCTAACCAAATCCGATGCTAGCTTCAAGTATCTAAAATGTTTGATTTGATAATCTAAAAATTATGTAAACAAGTATGGTGTTTAAGAGCTTTGACTAATGTTATGACTTAAAGTTTTGACGCAAATAATAAACTTTTTATATATTAAATGTAATTTGATTAATGGTCTGTGAGAAGTGTTAAGAGGCAATTATATTAATTCAACAATTTTGTAATTGTTTTTGATATTTTGAATGAATAATCATTAATTTATGTGTAAATTTTAAAATTACATTTATTAATTATCTAATTGTATTGTCCAACAGCTAGATGTTCTTTGCTAAGGAAATGCCTTACACGAGGTGGCTCATATTGCTAATGGCTCTCATCCAGGAAACAACGCTATTAAATGTTCTTGGGGGTCAACTATCGGCATCACCACGGTTACATTTGTCTGGGCTTTTGGAGGTCAATGGAAGGCCTAGTTCAAACAAAGCTTATAAGTATGTTTCATTGTGATAAATATTCTTGAAAGAAGGTGCATGTGGCTGTGATTTATTTTGCGTATTTTGTGATTGCTGGTTTGCCTATGTGAGACAGGAGGACCTTTTTTTCTCACAATTGACAGTTGGGGAGACTCTCTCTCTTGCTGCGGAACTTCAGCTTCCGGAGATATCTTCTGTAGAGGACAGAGATGAATATGTGAATAGTCTCTTATTCAAGCTAGGCTTGGTAAGGCCCATTTGATTTTTGTCTTTTAGAGTTATGTCATAATGTATGTCTGAAACTTTGACTAGGGTGTTCTTTCACTTTATTTTGAATTGGTAGTGTAGGTCTTGTGAGGTTCTTCAGTTAGAACTCCTTTATAAATTGGGTGGTTGGATATAAAGAAGTTAATCAATACCGATTTTAGCGCCGTGTTTGGTTAATACTTTTACCTTTACTCTGATTCATACTTTCTTTTGGATGGTTGATTTATTTTCTTTCTTTAAAAGGTTAGCTATACTGACTCCAATGTTGGTGATGCAAAAGTTCGTGGAATTAGTGGTGGTGAAAAGAAACGTCTATCCCTTGCATGTGAACTAATTGCAAGCCCATCCGTCATATTTGCTAACGAACCCACTACTGGTATATGAGCTTTATATAATGCTGCTAATAGTGTTGGTCTTAATAGCTCTCTACTTTTGCTACCTTGCATTTGATTTTGCTGTTGATTTGATAATTTTATAATGCTATCCATATGCATAGAAGTGCTTTATGTTTGAACTAATTGTATTTGTATTTTGTACCCAAAAGCTTGTATTTCCATGCAATGAGGACAAAACTTGTCTAAAAAGAAACTGAGTTATAGGCATTCGAGAATTCTTATCATAGTTTTAACACATATAGAACTTGTCAAATATGCTTAGCAGCTGCAGGATATAGGGAGATATATATACAAATCATAACCAGTCTGCCCAACATAAGAAGTTATATATAGCGTACCATTTCATATATCATCATGCTAGATATTTTTTCCCTGTCATGTTAGTTATGAATTTTCTGGTATGGCTTTTAAACCAATTAAACTATGTGTGAGCTGCTTAGGCTTGTATGTCTATCAAACGTAGGTTTCAAGCTTAAGTTCTTAACAGTTGTCTTTTTAAAACACCGGGCTTCTCTTAATTAAGTTTGTGAAGAACTAAATGACATGCAATTGTAATTACTTAACCCTTTAGAAAGATGTTGAGACTTGGTGTAGATTTAAACATGAGGTGACTGAGGCACATAGAATATGTTAATATGCATTCCTAAGAATAGGAGTTTGTGCATTTGATTTGACACATAAATCAATGACAGCAAGCACATATTGGATATTCTGATTGAATTAAATGTGGACTCATTCCTTTTGGATTTAATTTGAAATACTTCGATCTGTTTTTAGTTTAGTCTTTTTATAAAATATGGACTCATAAGCGATTACTGCATTTGGCTAAAGACCCAGCTAATCGCCCTGTGTTTGAAGTTCGTCTTGTGCAGGTTCTAGAGACAACATACAATTTTTTTTTTCTCTCTGGAATCACTGTGTACGAAATCTAACTTTATTTCGAATGTGATGTATATTCTGCCTAGTGACTGTAAGTGTTTGCTTTAGGGTTTTGGTGTTTGTAGTGTGAACAAAATTTGAACTTTTTTCATGACATATTAGTCCTGCAATTCGTCCATGAGGGTCTTACCTAAAATGGAGTCAGCATGCTATGCTTCCAGGTTTCTTACTTGATGCCAATTTGGTGCTATCTTAGTTTCTTTATATCAGTAGAGAGGAATCTCTAGCCCGACTTTCTAAAATCTAGCTTGGAGGGTAATCTTAAAAATTTAGGACAACGATGGAATCATTAATTGTTGACCAATATCCCTTTCTTTATGCTCGTATTTTTATATCACTGACAAAATTCTCCTCTGTGGTAATTTTCGATAACTCTGTTTTTGTCAAGAGACGTGCCCTTTTTCAGAAACCCTCTCATTGGATTGTATTTTATTCAGATCAGCCATGGAGTTCTTGAGCACTTCCTGTATGCTGTTATCACAATGGTTGGCATGGATGTGTATGTGTCCCTATCTTTTTTTGTTTTTTATCTGGTGAAGAATAAGCAAAAGTTAGTTGTGTCTTAAGTCTTTTGAATAAAGTTCTGGGGAAGTGACTTGGATTTGTTATGGGTTATCTAATGATACTTGTCCTTCTGTGAGTTAATAATCTGTCTAAATTACTTATGTTGGTTTCAGGCCTGGTATGCGATCGAGGGCTTACTCTTGGTGACTTGATCGGAGTACTTAATGACTTCTTCTCATGTTTGGGTAAGGCAGAAGTGTTTTATTGAAATTACAGCTGGCTTCTATGCTTTGGTGTTCATTTAAATGACTTTAAGAGTTTAAAGTTTTAAGGTTGCACGTTAAAGCTTAGTATTTTTGTTCCTTGTTGTACCAAATTACTGTTATATACTTCTGTTTTCATATTCATCTGTCAGTATCCTTCAATGATCATGGACATGGTGGCACGTGTTAAAATCCCGTTTCTTTGCACAAAGCAGGAGAGAAAAATAAGATAATTAAATTAAAAACAAAAACAAAAACAAAATTGTTTTTGCTAATAGATGCACTTGAGAGCACTAAAAGAATGCTCTATGATTGGAATAATAGCAACTTAGCAAGTATGATTTCTAACAAAGAAATTTTCCTTTAGCAAATCCTCCATAAAGTATTCTTTGTTTCTAGAACTATTCTCAACGATCAATTTTTCCTTTACTCAATTAGCTGAAAATGGTGACTGAGGTGAAACTGATGTTTCTGTTCCATGTTTCGTAGGCATGTCCAAGCTGCATTTTAAGCCTTCTTAAAATCCATATACGGAGCCCAGCATGGAGATTTTTAGGTAATAAATCATGAACTTCACTGGTTAGGTATTTTATCTTTGGTACTTAGCAATTGACATATCCTCCTGTGATTTCTTAGCTATCACGAAGGCTTTGGAAAATGGGTGGAAATTGGAAATTCTGGCATGTTTAGACCTGAAATGTTGCTTCCTATGGGCTTCCCAGAAGATGTTCATGTTATTGCATGGGGCCTTTCCCTTGAGAGATAAGAAATTTATTGTGTTATTATATGATTAAAAATTAAATGTAATTTTGAGTAATGTCAGTCTTTGATATGATTGTGACCAAGGTTGAGCACTCTACTTCAAAAGTTTTTGTTACGTATGGAAAAAAATATTAATTTTGTTTTTAACTTTCTAGACTAGACCTACTATGATACTCTATGGGATTGATAACATCCGAGATCTATTTGGACACAAGGTACTACTGGTTATGATGAATCAACTTACACTTTTTTAATTTATTGATTAGGTGCCTGCATTGATTTATCTGCTAGACTAATCTTAATTAGGAGGAAATCAATGGAAGTGTAGTAAGAGTTTTCTCTCTCTAAATTCTTGATATTTCTTAAATTTTAGGCCTTCTTTTCCTGTGAAATTCTTTTCAAAAGAAGATTAAATTTTCAAGCAGAAAGGTGTTCCCTCTTTAATGTGTCATTTAACCTGATGGTAGTTTCATATTGGAGAAACAGGACTACCATATGTCCCACTTGGAATTTTGACATGTGCAGATGTGCTCAGTTTCATTTCACCACCACCACCACCTGCTGGCATGCACTTGGATACATACATTCTCTCTCTGTCTCCAGTGAGAAAGAGTTGACACTCTTTGCGGGAGCACAAGAACCAAGGAACTGAAGAGTTTGAGTTTGTTCCAACAATGCATAACCTGCGAATCTGAAACTTCTGAATAACTCTCTCTAGAACGCTGACTCTGACACTGTCTTAATCTCTCTCAATGGTCTCAAGAACCCATCTTCATTATGTTCTTTTTCAACTCACCCCACCAGAACCAGGTAGTCTCCATTGTTGCATAGTTTGTAGTATATACATGTTTGAGAATGAGACATTTGTTTTGGTTTATTTATATGCTGTTATCGAATGTTTGTGGAACAATGAAGATGTGATCTGGTGATATTTGTTGGTGATTCCAATGAGAAATTAGCTTCTGGACTTCTGGAACCATTTCTATCACATTTAAAAGCTGCTAAAGATCAGATATCCAAAAGTGGGTATTCTATCACTCTCCGTCCAGTGGGTTCAGGTGCTTCTTGGTTCACAAAAGCCACACTGCAGAGGTAAAATTCACTCTAATTAATGACACATTTTTCCAAGTCCGTTTGCCTAGACAAATTCATTGAATTTTTGAAATTTAATGTTAGGTTTCATATGTAAGAATGTTAATTTCGATTTGTATCGGAGTTCTGAGTTTGATTTGTTGGAAAAAGATGGTTTGAATCTAGGGAGAAATGGAAAATATTGCTGAAGATCAATTTTGCTATTCAGAAATTCTAACATTTACAAAGAATTAAGTCCAAGAGTGGATCCCTTCGCTGCCTATAAGCCTACACAAGTTAGATTTCATGAGATCTTGCATGACTTAAAATGAATAAACAAATGAAAAGTTTGTGAAATTGTATATTATCTGGATTTAGCACTGTACAATGGATACTTGAGATATAATGGATAATTATTGTTTGACCTAAGAGCTTTTGTCTTTTAAACAGATTTGTGAGATTTGTTACCACACCAGAAGTTCTTGAAAGATTTGTTTCAGTGGAGAGAGAAATATTGCAGATTGAGAATGAACTGTCAAATGCTAGTGCTGCGGCAGAGGAAGAAGGTATTTATTTTCTGCTAATTTTACATCTATAATTGCATTTATTATACCATAATTTTCTGCGGCAGGGTGCTTTACATAAATTTGTTGGTCCAGATGATTAGTCATTTTATAAGAATTCTCCATCTGATTTAATTTCATCATTGAGGTTCTAAGAGTTTTCCTTTTTGTAGATATCAAAGGGTTTCTTGCAGATGTCAAACCTGCAATTTGAATCATGAGTTACCATAAGCTCATGATTTGCAATTTGAATGCATATCTTAAAGCATACATGCAATCATTGTTTAAAGTAACTTTCAATTAATCTATATATAAAATTGTGACAAAATAAGAAATGAATAGAGCCTGCTAGCTAATAGAAAGGTCAGATGTTCCCTCTCACTTCTTTTTTATTTTTTAATTTCTTTTCTTTTTCTGAATACCCAGAAATCTCTTGGCCATTCCCTTGTTTATTTAATTTCTAAACGAGGTTCGAACCATACAAGCTAGGTAGCCAAGAAGGTTACAGGAGATTTGAATCCTTAACTTTAACTATGAGACAACAGGCTTTTTCTCCATTACGCCCAACAATGGGATTAGATGTTCTCTTTTCTCAGAACAATTCAACCAGTAACATCGAGTTTGACCAGCTAATGTGAATGAAACATCAAAGCATTTTTGCTGAAATTCATAGGTAAGTTGACATTGACATAACAAAACTAATGGTGTGGTGGTGGCACTCTAAGGTTCTTTGGAGCTTCTGTCTACTAGGTGTTGCAGATAATTACATTGCAAAGGTGTGAAAAACTGAGAGCAAAAAATAAACTCATAGAATGGCTTTATGAAATCTTGCTCTTGTTTAAAATACATCTCAACTCTTTCCTCAGAACAGAACTTCTCAAACATTTATTTTTACCTTGTCCTTTGTGTCAAAAACTATTTTTTATTGGCAAGCAGCACTTATCATTCTCTTCTATGCTTGCAAGTTAGACACTGAATACTCATGTCTAACAGCAATTCCATACTAATTCAGATCAAAAGTAGAATTGTTGTAGAACCATAGTCAGTCCCCCATGTTGGCTGGGTAAAACAAGCTATATTACTGAAAATACTTTTATCATTTTTATTTACATACCACATCTAAAGATATATTCAATTGGCCTTTATGGAAAAAGATTTTAGCACATGTAAGGCTATAATCTACATCTACATTTAACTAGAAGCACACAATACTCAAACCAAATAACTAGAAACAAAGTGTTAGCCCTAAGGCTACATGATAATTTTGATGATAACAATACACATTGATTAATTGAGATTTACTAACATGTTTATTTATGTGCAAGAGTAAGATCATTGAAATAATTTTAAAATCAAGAAGAGGCTTATTAAAATGAAGTGTTGAAGCTAAGGAGAAGACTACATGTTAAAGGCACCAAAGCTTAAGAACAAGGATTGACTCAAGGAATGTGACACATGAGCAATGTTCAATCAATTGGTCATATATATCTCTACAAATATCTAAATGACATGATTTTTGAGCCTTTGGAAAGATTACTCAATTTATAACATTTCATATGTTTTAAAAAAATTCAAATTTCAAGTGTAAGGATGTCCAAATCATCATGCAAGTTGAAAGATAAATGAAAGCAGCTGACATGAGCACTGAATACTCTTTTGAACATATCTTGAGTTAGAAAAATCAAAATAACTTGATTCTTATGGCATTGGAAAGAGGACTTAATGAGGCACATTTCATATGTTTTGAAGAAATTCAAATTTCAAATGGAAGGCTGACATAATTGACATGCAATTCGGTGGACTGACACAGAGAAGAAAAATCAACTCACATGAGCACCGAATGGTGTTTTGGCCATATCTTAAGATAGAGATATCCAAATGCTTTGATTCTTAATGTTTTGGAAAGCTTATTCAAATATGCAGATCTTTTATGTTTTGAAGAAATTCAAATTTCAAACGGAATGCTGACAGAATTATCATTCAATTCGGTGGATTGACACAAGGAAGAAAAATCAAGTCACATGAGCACCGAATGGTGTTTTGGCCATATCTTGACCTACAGATATCCAAATGACTTGATTCTTGATGCGTTGAAAAGCCCATTCAAATTTACAGATCTCTTATGTTTTGAAGATTTTCAAGTTTCAAACGAAACATTGACAAAAATGGCAGATAAAATTACGGTTTTTATAGTGGGCAGAAAATTTGGAGATGGTGTCTTCACTTGATTAAGTTCATCTCATTTGCCTATAAAAGGAGCCCTTCTCCCATGCATTCAAGAAGTGAAGAGAAACATCTATCAAACAAAAAACAAGAGAAATATCAAGTCTAGAGAGCTTTTATATTCTTTATCTACTCTTTGAAGAGAGTTATACTTTTGTTGTAAAAATTTACTTTGTTCTTGTATTGTGGTGAGAGTGAGATCTTTTTGTAAAGGATAAAAGTTATCCTTGAGTGAACTCTTGGTGTGAT
The DNA here is from genome assembly GCA_013180625.2 of Boswellia sacra. Classification (NCBI taxonomy): domain Eukaryota; kingdom Viridiplantae; phylum Streptophyta; class Magnoliopsida; order Sapindales; family Burseraceae; genus Boswellia; species Boswellia sacra. Next base: position 63,242 of record SNVD02011511.1, read on the forward strand.
ATTATCAAGAGTTGAAGAAAGTTACCTTGGTGAGGTTGTTCATCAAGAAGAACTCTTGGTGTGGTGTTATCAAGAGTTGAAGGAAGTTACCTTAGTGAGTTTGTTCATCAAGAAGAACTCTTGGTGTGGTGTTATCAAGAGTTGAAGGAAGTTGCCTTGGTGAGGTTGTTCATCAAGAAGAACTCTTGGTGTGGTGTTATCAAGTGTTGAAGTAAAAAGTCTTGGTGAGGTTGTTCATCAAGCAAGTTGTAAAGATTTCTACAACTTAGTGGAAAGCTTAGCTCGTGGAGCTAGGAGCCCGTGGACGTAGGCAAGGTTTGCCGAACCACGTGCATCGAGTTTGCACTCTCTCTATCCCTATACTCTTTGCATTTACTTACACTTGTGATTGTTCATTATTATTATTCTCTTGATTACATATTTGATAACTTCTAATTTCATCTTCTTCACCTTCATTCTCAAAGAAGGAGTAAACTAATTTTGATCTTTCAAGAAAAGTTTTACAAATCCGTTTTGATAAATAAAAACCCAATTCACCCCCCTCTTGGGTTGCCATACCTGGGTCAACAAGTGGTATCAGAGCAAGGTTGCTCAATTTTTTAAATCTTAATCGATTTTTGAGCTATGGCAACTTTTAATTCAACTTCATATGTTGAGGGGCTTTCTATCTCTAGACCACCATTTTTTAGTGGAAGTGATTACTCTCATTGGAAAACTAGAATGTGTATTTTCTTGAAATCTTTTGATTATGATTTATGGTCTATTGTTTTGGAAGGACCTTTTGTTCCTAGCAAAATTGAAAATGGAGAAAGCATGCTTAAAGAACCTAAAGAGTTTAGTTAAGATGACAAAAAGAAATTGAGTTTGAATGCTAAAGCTATGAATGTGTTATATTGTGCTCTAGATAGAAATGAGTTTAATATAATATCTACTTGTTCTACGGCACAAGAAATATGGCACACACTTGAAGTAACTCATGAAGGAACTAGTCAAGTTAAAGAATCCAAAATTAGTATGCTAGTTCATAGTTATGAGCTTTTTAAGATGAAATCAGATGAATCAATTTCTTAAATGTTTACTAGATTTATGGATATTGTCAATGGTTTGAAATCTCTTGGTAAATCTTATTCTAATGTTGAAATGGTGAGAAAGATTCTTAGGTGTTTACCAAAATCTTGGGAGTCAAAAGTGACGGCAATTCAAGAAGCAAAGGACCTCAACAAACTACCATTAGAAGAACTTATAGGTTCTCTTATGACTCATGAAATCACCTTGAAGAAGAATGAAGAAGATTGCAAAGTGGCAAACATGTGCTTTATGGCTTTAAGAGAAGATGAGGTAAGTATTCGAAACTATGATCCTAAGCTTTCATATGATGAATTACTTGAAGCATTTCAAAATTTACATGTGCAAGTTGATAAACAAAATTCAAAAATCAATGCTTTCAAAAAGAAGTCAAAAATCATGTTATCTCAATTAGAAGAGGTGGTAGAAATAAATGAAGCTTTAGAAAATGAAAATGAAATTTTAAAGCAAAAAGATTTTTAAAGTTTGGAAAGTCAAATACATTTATTAAAAACTGAAAATGACATTTTAAAACAAAAGGATTTTGATAAATTGAAGAAACAAAATGCTATTTTGAAAAAGGAAAATAATGACTTAGAAATATTGTTGATAGTTTTACAAAAAGCACAAAAAATTTGAATTCTATGTTACAAAACCAAATGTGTGTTTTTGATAAAAGAGGATTAGGATATAAAACTCATAAAAATCAAAAGTATTTTAAAAACTATTTTTTTCATGCATCTTCTATGAATAATCCTAATCATTCATGTAATTATTGTGGAAGAAAAGGACACAAAATGCATTCTTGTTACATTAAGAGAAATCCTAATTTGAAACAAATATGGATTCCAAAAAGTGCCATAACTAACCCCCAAGGACCCAAGAACATTTGGGTACTAAAAAGTCTCTCTTTGAATATTGATTGTAGAAACAAAGGAGTGGCAAACACAAGTGGTACTTAGATAGTGGATGCTCAAGGCATATGACCGGAGATGCCTCCAAGTTCTCAAGATTAATCATGAAGAAAGGAGGATATGTGACCTTCGGTGATAATGCCAAGGAAGGGTAATCAGACATGGTGATATTGGTAACCCTTTTTCACCTATTATTAAAGATGTTTTGCTTGTTCATGGTTTAAAACATGATTTGATTAGCATTAGTCAATTGTGTGATAAGGGATATTTGTTACTTTTGAGCCTAATAGATGTGTGATTAAGGATGTTAGTAACAATAAGACATTATTTGTTGGTAATAGATGTTGTAATATTTATACAATTGATATTGATGTTAATGATCATGTAGAAAATTGTTTCATTGTTAATCATGATGCTTGGTTATGGCATAGAAGATTAGGTGATTCTAGCATGGACACAATTTCAAAAATTTCTAAAAATGATTTAGTTGATGGTCTTCCAAAAATAAAATTTGGAAAGGATAAGATTTGTAATGCTTGTCAATTTGGAAAACAAGTGAGAACTTCTTTTAAACAAAAGAAATTTATTTCAACAAATAAACCTCTACAATTACTTCATTTGGATTTATTTGGACCATCAAGAACTCAAAGCCTTGGTGGAAAGTGTTATGTTTTTGTTATTGTGGATGATTATTCAAGATTCACTTGGGTATTATTCTTGAAAACTAAAAATGAGGCCATACAAGCTTTTTCAAAATTTACAAAAAGAGTCCAAAATCAAAAAGGGTATTCTATTGTGTCCATTAGGAGTGATCATGGTGGTGAAGTAGACAATGTTGCATTTGAAAATCTTTGTGATGAAAATGGCTTTGAGCATAATTTTTCCTCACTTAGAACTCCACAACAAAATGCTGTTGTTGAGAGGAAAAATAGGACTATCCAAGAAATGGCTAGGACCATGTTACTTGAAAATAATTTGCCAAAATATTTTTGGGCCAAAGCCGTTAATATTGCATACTTTATAATCAATAGAGTCCATATTAAAGTTTTAATAAAGAAAACTCCTTATAAACTTTGGAAATGAGGAAAACCCAACATTGGATTTTTTAAAGTTTTTGGATGTAAATATTTTATTTTAAACACCAAGGATAACCTTGGAAAATTTGATGCAAAAGCCGATATTGGAATTTTTTGTTGGCTACTCCAACCATAGTAAGGCATATAGAGTTTTTTAATAAAAAGACTCTTACTATTGAAGATTCTATGCATGTTGAATTTGATAAAACTAATGTTATTTCTTCAAAGAATATGAAATCTGCTCCATTGATTGTTTAACAAAAAGACTCTTACCAAGAGCATGGTATGATAGATTGAGCAAATTTCTCATTGATAATGGTTTCGAAATGAAAAAAGTTGATACTACTCTTTTTGTTAAACCAAAAAATGATGATTTATTAATTGTTCAAATCTATGTTGATGATATTATATTTGGTGCTACTAATGTCTCTATGTGTGAAGAATTTTCCAAGTGCATGCAACAAGAATTTGAAATGAGCTTAATGGGAGAATTAAATTTCTTCCTTGGACTTCAAATCAAGCAATCAATAGATGGGATCTTCATTAATCAAGCTAAATACACAAGAGATCTTCTCAAGAAGTTTGGCATGGATAATTCAAGGACATATAACACACCTATGGGTACATTAACCAAGCTTGACAAAGATGAGAAAGGAAAAGATGTTGAGGTAACAAAATATCGAGGTATGATTGGCTCTCTTTTGTATTTAACTTCTAGTAGACCTGATATTATGTTTAGTGTGTGTATGTATGCTAGATTTCAATCTTGTCCAAAGGAATCTCACCTTAAGGCTGTCAAAAGGATATTTAGATATCTTCTTGGAACCATAAATCTAGGTCTTTGGTATCCTAAGTGTGATAATTTTGATCTAATTAGTTATTTTGATGTGGACTTTGCTGGAAGTCTTCTTGATAGAAAGAGCACTAGTGGCTCTTGCCGTTTTCTAGGACATGCATTAGTGTCATGGTTTAGTAGAAAATAAAATTCTGTTGCCTTATCAACCGCGGAAGCCGAGTATATTGCAGTAGGAAGTTGTTGTGCACAATCTCTTTGGATGAAACAAATTTTAAAAGATTATGGTGCGGTATTTGATCATATTCCCATCAAATGTGACAATACAAGTGCCATCAACATTTCAAAAAATCCCATACAACACTCTAGGACTAAGCATATAGAGATTAGACATCATTTTATTAGAGATCATGTGCAAAAAGGTAATATTTCTTTAGAATTTGTTCCCACCGATAAACAATTAGCCGATATATTTACTAAACCCCTTAGTCAAGATAGATTTAGCATAATTAGAAGAGAATTAGGCATGTTGGATATGTCTTAATTTTGCTTTAATATGATAGCATATGTTAAGGGGGAGAATATATTTAGGGGGAGTAGTTAATTTGATTACATCTTTTTGATGATAACAAAAGGGGGAGAAATAGTTGGATTGCTTATATTCATAACAAGTGCCATTCTTTTTGCTTATTGTTGATTTTATTTTCATTCTTGATTTTAGATTATATTTTAAAGCAATCAATGGTTTGTCATCATCAAAAAGGGGGAGATTGTTAGCCCTAAGGCTACATGATAATTTTGATGATAACAATACACATTGATTAATTGGTGATTTACTAACATGTTTATTTATGTGCAAGAGTAATATCATTGAAATAATTGTAAAATCAAGAAGAGGCTTATTAAAATGAAGTGTTGAAGCTAAGGAGAAGACTACATGTTAAAGGCACCAAAGTTTAAGAACAAGGATTGACTCAAGGAATGTGACACATGAGCAATGTTCAATCAATTGGTCATATATATCTCTACAAATATCCAAATGACATGATTCTTGAGCCTTTGGAGAGCTTACTCAATTTATAACATTTCATATGTTTTAAAAAAATTCAAATTTCAAGTGTAAGGATGTCCAAATCATCATGCAAATTGAAAGACAAATGGAAGCAGCCGACATGAGCACCAAATACTCTTTTGGACATATCTTGAGTTAGAAAAATTAAAATAACTTGATTCTTATGGCATTAGAAAGAGGACTTAATGAGGCACGTTTCATATATTTTGAAGAAATTCAAATTTCAAATGGAAGGCTGACATAATTGACATGCAATTCGGTAGACTGACACAGAGAAGAAAAATTAACTCACATGAGCACCGAATGGTGTTTTGGCCATATATTAAGATAGAGATATCCAAATGCTTTGATTATTAATGTTTTGGAAAGCTCATTTAAATATGCAGATCTTTTATGTTTTGAAGAAATTCAAATTTCAAACGGAATGCTGACAGAATTATCATTCAATTCGGTGGATTGACACAAGGAAGAAAAATCAAGTCACATGAGCACCGAATGGTGTTTTGGCCATATCTTGACCTACAGATATCCAAAGGACTTGATTCTTGATGCGTTGGAAAGCCCATTCAAATTTACAGATCTCTTATGTTTTGAATATTTTCAAATTTCAAATGAAACATTGACAAAAATGGCAGACAAAATTACGGTTTTTATAGTGGGCAGAAAATTTGGAGATGGTGTCTTCACTTGATTAAGTTCATCTCATTTGCCTATAAAAGGAGCCCTTCTCCCATGCATTCAGCAAGAAGTGAAGAGAAGCATCTATCAAACAAAAAACAAGAGAAATATCAAGTCTAGAGAGCTTTTATATTCTTTATCTACTCTTTGAAGAGAGTTATACTTTTGTTGTAAAAATTATCTTTGTTCTTGTATTGTGGTGAGAGTGAGATCTTCTTGTAAAGGATAAAAGTTATCCTTGAGTGAACTCTTGGTGTGGTATTATCAAGAGTTGAAGGAAGTTGCCTTGGTGAGGTTGTTCATCAAGAAGAACTCTTGGTGTGGTGTTATCAAGAGTTGAAGGAAGTTGCATTGGTGAGGTTGTTCATCAAGAAGAGCTCTTGGTGTGGTGTTATCAAGAGTTGAAGGAAGTTGCCTTGGTGAGGTTTGTTCATCAAGAAGAACTCTTGGTGTGGTGTTATCAAGAGTTGAAGGAAGTTGCCTTGGTGAGGTTGTTCATCAAGAAGAACTCTTGGTGTGGTGTTATCAAGAGTTGGAAGAAAAAGTCTTGGTGAGGTTGTTCATCAAGCAAGTTGTAAAGATTTCTACAACTTAGTGAAAAGCTTAGCTCGTGGAGCTAGGAGCCCGTGGACGTAGGCAAGGTTTGCCGAACCACGTACATCGAGTTTGCACTCTCTCTATCCCTATACTCTTTGCATTTACTTGCACTTGTGATTGTTCATTATTATTATTCTCTTGATTACATATTTGATAATTTCTAATTTCATCTTCTTCACCTTCATTCTCAAAGAAAGAGTAAACTAATTTTGATCTTTCAAGAAAAGTTTTACAAATCTGTTTTGATAAATAAAAACCCAATTCACCCCCCTCTTGGGTTGCCATACCTGGGTCAACACAAAGAACCAAAAAGGACTTTTGTTCATCAAGGACATGTAAATGAAAGGAAATTTTAATTTCTCAAAGTCAAAAATAGGCACCTCCATATAGAGATTGTTAACCATATTTATGTCCTCTTTATGTCCTACTACATTGTTATAATGCTATATTTTTCAACTAGAAGCACAAAATACTTTAACTGCACCTACACAATTGATTTATACAAAACTGAATACCTTGACTGCTGCACCAAAGGCTGATTCAGCAGTTCTATTGTTTTGAAACATGGATGGAATGCTGATGTGAATGGATATCTTGAATAATATTGTAGAGCAGCTATTGCGTATAGATAATTTACATGTGTTGCTTGACTATAATCAACGTTGTGGGGAGAATAAAAACTTGGAACTTCTGTTATTATCAGATTATATTACTCTTGTAGTCTTTTTTTGGCTTGTTAGAAGTAATAATTTTTCTGTTCAATTTTGTTTGAATATGTTGTCGTTTATATTAATGGCCAAAGACAATGAATACACACCTATATTTACTTTAAGAATTAAGAAACATACTGCATTAATTGCGTAAGATATGACTTATGGATTTTGTGAAGGTAATATTTATCAATTGTGTAACTGATTTTGGAGGTCGCCAACATACTAATGTTTCTTTCTGGTAGTCATTTGTTTCATATTATGAGCATGTAGCATATTCCGTATCTTTATCTTATACGACTTTTACACAGAAAACATGGCAGAGGCTAAAAATTGTGGACATCATTCATGATGCAGTTCCTCATCCCTGTGATAGAGTGGGCCATCCAATGCATGTCAAGGTGAGAGTATTTTATCTTTGAATGATTAGAAAACATGGCATACTAATGTTTTTTTTGGCTTGTTAGAAGTAATAATTTTGAATGATTGGAAAATGTTTTAAGATTTATGCTTATCAGTGTAGATTGAATATTCAATATGTTCTAACTTACTAAATCAAAATATTTGCAGGATGAAAAAGTTCTAGAGGAATAGACAAGTAACACTGACAATTTTTTGGGATGACAATTTATCTCATCTGTCCATTTACTTAGCAGTTATAAAAGATAACTGATTCAATATCTTTAACACTGTAACATTTTCATGTTTCAGATTTCTTTTGAAGAATGATGGGCTATTTCTCGGGAGTTCTTCAGCCATGAATTGTGTTGGCGCTGTGAAAGTGGCACAGTCACTTGGCCCAGGTCACACAATCGTAACCATTCTCTGTGACAGTGGGTTTCTTTCAAGATAACTGATGCTGCTATTCTGTTTGTAATATATGTGAGAGCGTGGGTTTCTTTCAAGTACTAATGATAACCACCTGTGGCGGGCTGTTGCTGCCCTTCTTCTTGGGTTCAGGGTGGTAATTGGTACTAGCAAATTTTGAGTTCTGTTTGGTTTACTCTTTCAGTTTTCATGCTTGAATTGTTCGCTGCTGTGTCATTTATGTGCTGATGCTGTAGCATTTTAATCTTATTTAGGCCATCTCTCCTATATTCATTTCAATACATTGAGTTGATGATTTGCTGATCAAAAGTTGGCTTTTAATTGTTTTGAGTTATTTGTTTTTCAATCTTCTACCTTGTTGATGTAGAGCTCTTGTTTTTGGTTTTGGTGATTGTTATGCCTGTGAAAGGGCGTTGCATTACTGTTCTCTTTTTGTCGTAAAAATATGCATTTGTTATTATACATTCAAGATGAGAAGATCTGCCATTGAATCAAACTATGCATTGAATCTTTTTTATAGCTATTGGCTTGGTTTCTGTTGTTTCACCATTACCATTATTCTTTGAATTTAGCTTGCAACCTGCCTGACTTGGCTAAGTATAGTTGAATATGTTTTGTGTTATGCTAATGCTGCTGGGTCCTCCCTCTCTTATTTGCTGTCTTTCACCTGTTTTTTGTCTGTCTAAAAGTTGATTCACCTTGCAGAGTGCTATGGAATGTGTTTTTGTCTATTGAGTTTTATGTATTTTTTTAAATAAAAAAATATATAATAAGTGTCAGGATGGTCTCATCCTGACACGTATTATATATTTTTCAAAGATTTGTGTCGGCCAAAAACCAACACATAAAGGTTTACGAAAAAAGGGAATATGTGTCACTTGGGAAACGAAATATGTATCGGCTAGAAAATGACACATATCAAATTTTAATAAACATACGTGTCGGCTAAAAACTGACACATAAAAAACGGAATATGTGTCACTTAGAAACAAAATATGTGTCGGCTACCGAATGACACGTATAAAATTTTACTAAATTTTAGTGTCGGCCAATAACCGATACATACTTAGTAGAATATGTGTCACTTAGTGAGGATTTATGTGTCATTCAATGTATGACACATATGATTCAGGAGTTATATGTGTCGGTCAAGGAATGACACTGGTATGTGGTTTCCTGACCGACACAAGATATGTGTCGCTTAATTACTGACACATATTTGATAAAATTTGTTACTAAGTGACACATATTTGTGAATACATGTCTGTTTTTGAATGACACATATTCTTGTGTCGGTTTGACCAAATGACACGTATAGAATACGTGTCAGGGCCATACGTGTCGCGCAAAAACCGACATGTATTCTGATATGTGTCAGTTTTCGGCCGACACAAAAACGCCATTTTGTTGTAGTGAAGGCCTCTCTCAAGATTGTTCAGCCTCTCTTGAAGAGTCTAAAGGATAATGACTGGAAGCGACTCAGATCTAGCAGCCTTTATAATTTGAAATTCCTTTGACATGTGAAGCTCGATGTTCCTTTCCTCAAGGACTGCACAACCTTTTGGGATTCTCACGACCATGTCTTCCACTTCAATGGGCAAGAGCTTTGCCCTCTATATGAGGAATCTCTGCTACACTTGGTTGTCATTTGTCAAGTTTAGAGAGCATCATCATGCCTACTGTTGAGACACCGTCGATGTCCGACCTTATCGAGTTCTTTGACTTTCCAGTTTCTAGCATGGGTATCCACATGAAGGGTAGTAGAGTGACATTGTCTTTCATAATGCCTCTACTAGAGATGATGAATAGGACCTCGTCTAATTGGCTTCACCTTCTTCAATTCTTTTTTCTTGCATAGTTTCTACTAGTCTTACAAGACGGTGTCGGTGACCCACATACTATGATTGTCATTCCTCATATTTGACTCGATTGCATGATAGTTCCCTTGATTCTTGCTGAGATAATGATTGGACTGGATTACATCAAGATTGATCGAGTTAAAGATTCAGTGGCAGTCTTTTACTTCTTCAGGTATTTTTCTTTCACTATTATTTTTGCCTAAGTCACTATTTCAGGTTTCAACTTAGTGGGTTTATTTTCTTTTTCTTTTTAATGCTCTAATTTTTGCCTACACTACCATTTTGGGTTTTCAACTTATCGAGCTTGCCCTAATTTTTTCCTGAGCCACCATTTTTGGGTTTTCAACTCAGCAGGCTTTTTCTCTATTCTTTTTTTTTCTCTACCCTAACTTCTGAGTAAGCTACCTTTTCAAGTTTTTAACTTAGCGAGCTTGCCTTAATTTTTGTCTAAGTTATCTTTTCAGGCTTTTGACTTAGCAGGCTTTTTTCTTATTTTTCTTTTCTTTTCTTTATTTTATTTCAGATCTGGTTACAAAAGAGGGTATCTATTCTAGCAACGCCTGAGGGGGAATATTTTCCATTATAGCCCTTGACTTCATACGAGGAGGAGACTTGAGAGACATGCTTCTTCGACTAACTGGCTTCGCGTCATTCTAGATACTCAGATCCGTTGGCACTGTCCATGGTGGAGGTTGGAACATGTGAAGTCGAGACCTATATCGTGTGCGTGCCTGTGGCAAATCTCACCCACAGTTCATTCTATGATCCTGCTAGAGTGCGTTGGCAATATAGACTCAAGCAGAGGATCGTGGATTCGCCATCTGCATTCAGACCTGGTATTGCTTGCTATCTGGAGTGTGTGAGGGATTCTTGGCCATATTGGATCATTGAGAGGAATCTATTCTATGATCTTGACTTCGAAATGGATGATCGATATAAGGGTTGGGTGACCATTTAGGCTTCTATTCTTGATTCTGCTGTTCGAGCTAGACAGTGCCTTGAGCAATATGGCGAGCCTATTGGTCGTCCAACGAAGAGGCAGATGTGAGATTGATAGTTTCACTATTAACTTAGATGTTAAATGCTTTCTTTTTGTAATTATGCAACATAATGAAACATTTCAAAGGCATATTTATTTCTAAACAATTTCATTTCATTAATAAAAGTAAAACCATTTGTTTTCAAACAATAGGTCCACAATGAGATAATTCCTATCATTAATCAACCATTTCTGGTTTTTTGATTAATTTTTTATCCTCTCACACTCTTTTTTCTTTCTTTTTTTTCTTTTTCTCACTTTCATATATAGTATTTCTTTAGCCTTCCATGTCGATGGCTTAGTGAACTCATTCCCTTACATGTCTGATAAGATGACATCTCCGTCAGATATGACCTTCTTCATAATGAATGGGCCCTCTCATTTGGGCTTGAACTTCCCTCTCAGATCAAACACTATTGGTCTAGTTTGTTTAGGGACCAATGCCCCTTCTTTGAACTTTCTCATCCTTATTTTCTTATTGAATGCTTGAGCTACTCGCTTATGATACAATTGCATATGATAGCCTTCATTCTCTTGTCATCATTCAATGCCAACTGCTCACATTTATTTTAAATCCACTCCCCTTATGAAATTTCTACATTTATCAAAACCCTCATTGATTTTATCTCTTTCTCAATTGGTAAAACTGCTTTTGAACCATAAACCAATGAGAACGGTGTCATGCTTCTTGAGCTACAACCCTATAACACAAACAATAGCTTCTTAGTCTAATCTTTGTATGTTTACACTGTTTTGGCTAATATCTTCTTGATGTTCCTGTTGGTCATTTCCATCGCTCCATTTGCTTGTGATTGATATGGAGACGACTTATAGTGTCCAATTCCATGCTTCTCAAAAAAGGCTTGAGTCTTAGCTTAGAAATGAACCCCATTGTCAATCATGATATGATTTGACACTTTAAATCTGCATATGATGTTTTTCTCAATTAACTTAGCCATCTGCTTTGCCCCCAGTTTATTATAAGACTCAGCTTTTATCCATCTAGTGAAGTAGTCAATCACCAACACCATATATCGATGTCCATTATAGGTTAACAACCTTATTTTGCCTATAATGTCAATACCCCATGCAGCTTAGGGCCACAATGTTGTCATCCTTTATAGTTCCATGGGTGTTTGGTGAATAAAATTTTCATTGATCTAACACTATGACACCTTTTCACAAATTAGACATAATCTGTCTCCATGGGTAGCCAATAAAAGCCCTTTCTTATTATCTTCATTGCTAGCATTAGCCTATTCATATATGGCCCACATACACCACTATGGATTTCTTTCATAAGCCTTTTTGCTTCCTTCTCATCGACACACCTCAATTGAACCCTTTTGGCATTCTCTTGTACATCACTCCTTGATAACAAGTAAATTATTAGGCCAACCTTTGTAGTACAGTCCTGTTTCCTCACTAGCCTTATCTAATAGAATTCTATCTTCTAAGCATCTTTTCAGATCATAAAACCATGACTTCTCATCAACTTTAACTTCCGTTATATAGGATTCTATATAATAAGGACCCCATGCTTGTAATATCACAATTGGTCTCACCAATAATTCTTAGGTACTCATCTAAACGGACGCCAACGAAGCTAAGGTATCTACCATCTAATTCTTGTTTCTAGGCAAATGGGTGAAGGTGCACTGTTTGAATCTCCTAATCAACCTTTTAATGTGCTTGAGATACGGTTTCAACCTTTGTTCCCTTAGATCCCAATCTTTATTAGCTTAAGAGATGACTAGCTTCGAATATTCTAACACTTCTATTTCATTAATGCCCATCACAATCATTGTTTTCAGCCTAAAGGCAAAGGCCTCATACTCAGCCATATTATTGATGACTCTAAAGTCTAGCTTCTTAGCAAAAGGAATGACTTTTTCAGTTGGTGAGACTAGAATAACTCCTATTCAGGCACCATTTCAATGGACAGCTTTGTCAAGGAACATTCTTCATCCCATCACCAAGATTACACCTAGATGTTCATATGAAAAATCGAATTCCAATTGTTCATCATCGTTGACCAGATTCATGGCCAAGAATTCTACACCTACTCCTATTTTTACCGCCTTCTTGGTGACATACTCAATGTCAAATTCCGAGAACTGAACTAGACATCTTGCTACTTCCTTACCAAAGATGGTGTTTTATAGAGATACTTCATTGGGTCTTTCTTTGAGACAGCTTTAATCTTATAAGATTGAAAATAGTGTCTCAACTTCTTCGAGAACCACAACATGGCTAAACACGTCTTCTCCACGTAACTATACTTCATCTTGTATGGTAGCAACTTCTTGCTAAGATAGTAAATGGTATACTCCATATCATTCTCGTCTTCTTGTGCTAGCATAGCACTAATGACCTCCTCCTCAAGAGCCAAGTAAAGGATCAAATTCTTGCCATTTTTTACATTCTCAAAACTGGCGAATACAACAAATACTTCTTAATCTTCTCAAATGCTTCTTGATGCTAATCATTCCACGTCACCAGCTGATATTTCTTTAGAAGACTGAAGATCATTGCACAAACTGTTGTCAGCTTAGAGATGAATCAGTTGATATATTAGATCTTCTTAAAAAACCCTTGAACTACTTTCTTTGTCTTGGGTGATGACATATCTATACTTGCCTTGACTTTGTAAGGATCTACCTTTATCCATTTCTTGCCAACTACAAACCCTAGTAGCTTCCTTGAGGTGACTTTGGATTTAGCTGTAGCTTGTACTTTTTGGCCCTTCCTAAGAATTTGTCTAATGCTTCAAAATGCCCATCTCAAGTCTCATATTTCACCCTCATGTCATCTAAATAGACTTTTATCTCCTTATGCATCATATCATGAAATAGCTTCATCGCCATTCGTTGGTAGGTTATCCCTGTATTTTTCAACTTGAAGGGTATCACCTTGTAATAGTAGGTTCCTCACTCTGTAATAGAGACTGTTTTGATCTTGTTTATGTTGGCTATCATGATTTAGTTATAATAAAAAAACTATCGACAAAAGAGAACATGACGTTGGTGGTAGCACTATCTACTAAAACATCTATGTGAGACAAAAAAAAATCATCATTCGTTGAGGTTTTGTTCAAGTCTTGATAATCAACACACATCTGAACCCTTCCATCCTTCTTTGGCATGGGCACGACGTTGGCTAACCATTCTAGATACTTCACGACATCTAGGAACTTAGCTTCAATCTGCTTGGAGATTTCTTCTCTGATTTTTTGAGCCTATTCCAGTCTCAACTTTCTCAACTTCTGCTTGATCGATTTCGTATGTCAATACGTTAGAATTGTATGCTCAATGATACTTTTATAGATTTTAGGCATGTCATCATAGGACCAAACAAGGACTTTTTTGTGTTTCTTTAGTAATTTTTCAAACCTTTCTCTCTCTCTCTTTATAGAAGTTGTGTCAAGTGTAGTGTATATGTTCTTGAGTTTTTCAATTGTAGCAAGATTACTGTCATGAGTTTGAATGGCATGGATGTCAAATATGCTAGTGAAATGCAAATTATCATGCATAGTTCCATTAGGAAAGACATCACACAAGTAAGCAAGTTGATTTGTCATGGCAATAAATTTTGAAAAATATACAATGTCCTCTTCTTCAAAGAGGTTAGGAACAAATACATATTTATAACAAACATCCTTGATCCCTTCTTCAGTGAAAGCAACAAGATTGACGAATAGGTCCATTGGTGGCTCTGGAAGCTTATCTTCCTCGGTGTTCATATTTTCCATCTCCTTAGTCAAGTCATTACCCTTGGAGATTCTAGCTTGAAGGATATCCTTGAAAATTTCAAATCCAGGCTTTAACATTCCATTGTAAACCTACGGTTTAGCAACTCTCACATACTTTATGTCTTGGGCTTTGACAAATTTGATGAATTCCCCATTCTTAGGCTCAAAGTCTCATTCTTCATCGGACACATAGCCCAACCCTCTTCTAATGGTTTGGCCCTTTGCAATCTGGAAGGGATGGCATACTACTTCTATTCTTCCTAAGTCTAGCTTCTGGCAAGTACCCTGATTTTTTTCATTATTCCAACAATGATAGGACTGACTTCATCAATCATAGTTATATAGAAGCCACCCATGCAAGGTATCTCTCCAACATTCACACTCAAGGCAGTAGATGTAATGGTTGAGGCAACATGGATAGTCACTATCTCTCTATCAAGATTGAAGTGGGTTTTTTGATGCAAAGTGGAAGGAACTCCACCAAACAGATGGAACCATGGTGGGCTTAACAAAGAAGCAAAAGTGACAGAAATGTCTAGGACCGTGAACTTGGTCATTACTTCGATAGGCCCAGTCTTCACTAACGCCTTAAAGATTGCAATAACACTCCTCTTTAGGTCATCATAAGCCTTGATCACCATCTCATAAAGCTTGAGGTCATCTTCTTCCACTCCAAAAATAAGATGATAGGTTCTCTTATGCAAAGAGAAACTTCCCTCTTATTTTTGCGGTGATAAACAATAATTCGTTGTGATTCCTTCCTTTGAAAGGTAAGTCATTGTTGATGAAGGTGATTACACCCTTCTTATTTACCCCTTTAGGTTCTCTTCCGATCATGGTAGTTAACATCTCATTAGGGTTGGTAACCATTGATATCTCTACGTCTGCCAAAGCCTTACCATGGCTTCTTTATGCTTTTAGGATGGGATCAATAAGTTCCAAATACTGGTAATTGCCTGAGTCTTTTTCAATTATTTAATCACTTGATCTTCTTCTTCTTCTTTAGTCTCTTCCTTGTCAACTTTCTTGCCATTCCCTACAATCTTTTCTTTCTCGACTAGTTTTTCCTTCTCTTTCTCATGGCAATATCTACCACTCTTTGTTACTCCTTGGACATTCTCATTCTCTTCATTGAGTGTTTCTCCCTCATATGTTTCTTCATTGACTCTCACATTTTCTTCTTCTTAATCACCACTAAAGTCAGTCCAAAAATTTGGAAGGCTCTTGACTTTAGGAATGTCATCCCACATTTCTATAACTCTCACCTCCTTACACCTTCTAAGCAAACTCTCTCTCCTCACAACGCTCTTAGCTCGCTTCTCTTTCTTAGCTTCACTACCTTTCTTCACCTTAAGTTTTCTCGGTGTTGGGCCCCTTTTCTAGTCATCCACTTCTTGGCAAAGACATTCATTGTTATGGGCTTCTTGTTGACAGATCCTTCTCTATCTTCAACCTCAACTTCTTCTTCATCTTCTTTTTCTTATTCCTCTTCCTTATGGTCACTGAGGCATAAAAATTTGGGCTTTAAGCTTCGTTTGACCCCTTTCACAGTAATATTGGTCCATCCACCATTTTTAGTGAAAATTTGGGTTGCCAAAAGGATGAGTTCTTCTTCCACCCTTTTAATGATCTCCTTGGGCCTCTCTCCATGAAACTCTTCTTTCTTGGGCTTCTTTTCTTCAAGCTCCCCTTTCTTGAGCTTCTTGCGCATGGCCACCTTTCTAGTGGGCCTCTCTTATTGCTCAGGCTTGGACATTTCCATTCTTTTGGCTCATTCAGCCTTGCTTGATCTACTCTTTTCTTCAAAAAGAGTTCATGACTTCTTCCTTAGTCAAGCCTGACCCAATCATGTTGGTTATTAGAAAAGGTACCCGATTATGGTTGGGTTGTAGGTTGCTTCTTATATTGGGCTCTTCCAGCTTCACATCGAGAATCTAACCCTTGTCGATCAAGTCCTAGATCTCATGGCCCATTAAACCCTTTGATTTCGAACTTTTTCAGTGCAATTTAATAAGTGAAATTGTGAAAAGGTCCCCTCTAACCTTTGTCTATTCAATCATGCATAACACTTTGAGTCTAACTCTAATTTGTAATGTGTAAAATTATGTGAAAAGTAGACATCTGTAACTTCATAACCTGTATATGATTTATCACTAGATTCTTTCTGGATTAATTTCTATGATTTTTTAAATTCATGTGTTAGTTTTCAAAGCTTTTGGTCGGTTTCTTCTCAACTCTTTTCCTTTTGCATTTGAGGGTATTTTAGTAATTTTCTTGCTCATCACTCATTACCGAGCCTTAAAAATCAAGTATCTATAGTGTCTTAAACCCAACACCCAAAAATCCCCAAGAAAAGGCTACGGATGGGGGAGACTTTTTCCATCCTAATGTGGGGGCAGAAACGTCAAACTTGCACCTAATCCCGAATTTTGCCATCCTTGAATAGAATTAAATATATGAGTATTTATGTTTTTATTAGATGGTTATTCTTGTTCTTATTGCCATTTAATAAGTGAAATTGTGAAAAGAGAAAGAGATGTGAAAACATAAGCGAGAGGATGAAATAAAACAAAAAAAACTTATTATTGTAATTTTACCCTTACCATCAGGTTTCTTAATAAATTGTTTGTGGCTTAAATAACGATACTCATTATTTATACATGTGTCACTCTATATAATATGCCACTCGGCCTAATTAAACTAAGACCTACACTTGAGCCCAAAAAGGACTAAAATAGGTTAGAGAGCCTAAAAAGCCCACATATCAAAAGCCCATACCAAGAATATTGAAATGACTGCAAGTGAAAGAAGAAAAGTCAAAGTTGAGGGAAAGGAAGGAATGAAAGCATGATTCCAAGAAAGGGAAAACTAATGTATATTAAAGGTTATAGACATGGATAAGGATGGCAAAACGCGGGGCCAAGACCCGGGTGAGGGTCCTTGGCCCTGGAAAATTTTCCAGAATTTTTTTTTTTGAGTTCGGGTCCGGAGCCCGTCATTCCCTAGGTTTGCAATTTTTTTTCTTGACTTTCAATTATATTGTTAGTATTTAAGCTACTAGCATTTAAAATGAAAACGAGATGCAAGGTGCTATATAGAGTACATTTGCTCTTTTCATTAGCGCGGGTTGAAGTCTCGGCGTTGTCATTTTATCTAAAATTTGTGCTATTATTATAGTATATAGTATAAAGTTTTCAATAACAACAACTAACAAAAAGTCAGTAGGTAAAGTGGCTTAGAGGTGAAGCATTCCATCTCTGTGGCCGGGGTTCAAAACTTGCTTATGTAATTTACGTAAATTAATCATAGACTAAATTATCAACAAGGATGGAATCCATTAATGCAAACCCAGACCCTACCCATTACCCATTTATAAAAGGTACCCAGCTAAAAGGACCATTAAAAAAACAATGTAGTTTTATGTTTTAGGTATTAAATTTTTTATATTTTATTTAAATTAATTTTGATAATTTATTTAATAGAGTACTTAAAGGGTATATGCAGGGTTTAGACTAATATTGTGATACCCCAAATTAGGCACATGATATACACATGTCAAATAAAAATGCATTCTTCTTGCAATTCATCCCAAAAACAGTTAACAAACTAAAAAGACCATAAAAAATGATGTAGTTTTATGTAACTTTTTATATTTTATTTAAATTAATATTAATAATTTATTTAATGGAGTACTTAAAGGGTATGGGTAGAGTTTAGACTCATACTGTAACACCCCAAATTAAGCATGCAATATACACATGCCAGATCAAAATGCCTAATTTTATTCCATAAAATATGAAGCTACAAAAATATCCAAAGAAGCACTACAATAGGGATAAAATAATCCCATTATTACAACACAAAGTTTAAAATAAAAAAAAGTTCTAGTTTCAAAATACAAGGATGCAAAATTCTATTGAGGCTATGAGTAATACTCCAAAAAGCCGTTCTAACCACACAATCCATCAACTCATATGTCTAGAAGGCATATTATGCAACAATGGTGGCGACAAGGGGATAAGCTGGTAACTCAATAAGTAACATGTATATTAGTGTGTAAACAAAAAGTCATGGAAATAACATTTACTTTACAAGATATCATAATAATTTTATAAAACATATCGTATAGTAAAAATGAAATCATAAATCCACTTCATAAAAAAAAAACTAATTTATTGTAGCTCATGTCATGCAATCATAACATATCATATGATTGTTTCACGATCAAACATAACATACGTAATTGTGCATATCATAACGTATATCCTACTGGAACGATAACATAACCCAACATATCATACATATAGGGTGCCTTAGACAATGAGCCAAAATTTATAATTTATAATAAAAACCTCATTTCAAAATCCTCATAAATCATAATATTCTCAAATGCAGAATAATTCTTAAAATAATAGTAATTGCTGATGCAAAATTTATAGTTTAAATAAATCTGATTGAAAACATTAAAATTTAAGGTAAATAAATGATAAGAAATTTTAGAAAAGATTGGAATAAGATGTTTTGTTTTTGAAGAAAATTTGAGATAAATGTTTCATAAATTTGTTCTTTGATAAGAGAAATAATTTAACTATTGAAGCAACTATTAATAAATTGTTTAGTTTGTTAAGCACTTAACGTGAAGAAAACTAATAATATAATTTAATGTTTGAAACTTGAATTATTAAAATAAATTTCTAATTTTCTAAAAGAAATTGTATAATCTTTCATATCGGAATCGTAACGGTTTCATACATGTCAAAATAAGGCACACAAATATGAATATTACTTACCTCTAAACCTGATTAATAGAGCTATTAGTTTTTGCGATATAGATAGTTAACAATAACTTAACTAAAAACAGTAAAGGCAAATGGAATAGAAGAATTTATGTGGTTTGGCTAAAACAAAGCTTACAACTATGGGCAGTAAGAGCTGCAATTTACTATGTTGTATATGTTTACACTCGATTTAGAATTCTTTACAGTGGTAGAAACCAACTCACTCTCTAACCTAATCTATACAAACTTGATCAACCTCGATAGTCCATCACACACTATTCTGATACTACACTTCACAGATATGACTAACTTAACTAACCTAGTTCAGTCCAGACTCATGTAATCACTCAACTCCCTTAAGTTTACATGACTCTAATAACACTTACAAAATAGATCTATGCATATACTCAACACACATAAGCCATACACAATCTTAACTTACTCAAAGCATAAAGCTTTTTTAGAGAAAGATAAAATGATTAACATATTCTATTTTGCACTCCACAGCTCTTGCTCATCCAATAGCTTGAATATGTCCTTTACATTAGCTATGAGAATAGCTATATAAAGCATGAAACGTCAATTGAAATCTTTACCACAACCTACAAAGTCTTAATGACATGATTAGCTAAAGATCACATAACATAGGAAGGTATATCTCAATCATATATATGATCAGCAATCAAGATAAACACAGGTCAGAAATATCTTAATCATGCAAATGATTTGATAATTAAGATATAAAGCTTCCTAATTAACTTTAATCAATCAATCAATTAATCATTTCTTTTCCTAAATAATCTACCATAAATGCATTAGAAAAAATAATAACACCCATGTTTTTTTTTAAAAATTTGGTCGCATGCATTGCACATGCATGGATTTGCCACATGTCATAGTGACACCAATAATCTCTTCCTTTAACATGTTGTGATGAAAACATTCAGTAAATGTCTCTATGTTCACATAAAACCTTCATGGTTAAGTATAGTGTAACTACATTGAGTACAAACACTTAAAAAAAATGCATAAACACAACAACTAAAATAACAAACTTTTTGGTTATAACAGATATAACTGAAAGAGCATAATTGATTCTATCAGATCCTAGACAAAAATGTCAACAATAGATATCAATTTGCAAACTGCAAACTGAGTAATTGGTCATAACTTGCAAATAACATAAAAATCAACTACTCTCCCTAAACATACATACAAAACATAAACAACTTGTAGTAATCAAACTGAATTAAATCTGCCTATAACTTGTAGAAATAGATGAAGCAAACATACTTCAAATCCTACAAGTTAAACATAATATCCGAAAGAAATCGTAAAAACAGAAAAACATTCATCAACCCTACTCCCCATGAAAAACAAGCTCACTATCTACTTACATAAGTAGATTATCAAAACATAAAGCCAAAAACATCCAAACTCGAATCAAATCCCCTGCAAACAAAAGCATAAGAAACACCCTATTTACTCCCCCTTCGTTTCATAACAAATGCAAAAAAGGTGAAGTAATCCAAAACTAAGAATGAAATAGTGTTCAAAAGTTGATGAAAAATCAGTGAAGCCTTGCTGATTTCCTGACAGGCAATTTTAGTGGTTGGCTTGGGTACTTTTGGATCTTCTAGTAGCAGTCTTAAACTTGCAAACTACAGTGGATAAGGAAACATGTTCTTGAGCTGGAAATAAAGTTGGTTAAGTAATTGTATCTATTAAGGCGGCAATTGAATCATAAACTACTCTAAATTCACGAGCATGTCTCTCAACTATTGTTTTTGTCATTTGTGAGAGATCAATTAAAGTCTCAGCAACTTGTTTGGCTTGCAGGGGAGATGAATATGAAGCCGGATTAAGCTTTTATGGTGAAATGCTTGATATTGCACTAATTGTTTTGGCAGATGAGGCTTTGTTGTGAAGCGGCTCTTTAGCAACTTTCTTGCCTTTCTTTTTGCCCTTCTTTTTGTCCCTTTTCTTTGAACTTTCACCATTGGATTTGGCTTTAAGTTTCTCTTCAAGAGCTTGCTATTTGTCCTTGATGACTTGAATATCTTGCACAATGTTAGCTAAAGAAGTAGAGATTATATTAAGCTAATCATTAACAGAAGCCATGTTATTTTGCCTAAGAGGTCTCCTTTGTCTAGGCTACTTTCTTAGAATTTCCTCTCCTTCAGGAATTGATTTCAACCTAGTTAAGAAGCTTTTTCGAATGGGACCAGGGATATCTTTGGTGATCTCATGATCCTCAAGTTCAATTCCATTTTGCATAAATAATACATGGAAACACAAACAGTTTTGAATGAGATTGATAAGTAGCAATTTATACAATGTAATTGTATATCCACAATCTAATATTAACAGGTCTTTCAATTCCAACACGATAAAAAAACTTAGCCCTGTGCTCTCTAACTTTGTTTGCTGAGTAGAAGGGAGGGAACCAATCATATTGTGTGATTTTATGAAGCACACGATATTTCAAAATAAATTTTTTTTGATCAATTCCATCACAAGAATCCCAATGCACATCTCTACTCCTAGTTAACTTAAAAATGACTTCACTCATGTTTAAATAACTCCCACTAGAATGTTGAATGCCAATAGGAATATCATAGAAAATGATTGATAATATCAGGTGAAAATCTAAGCTTCTAACGTCATTAGTTCTATCACAATATTTCAAAATTAGAAATTTTTGATCAATTCTATCGCAAGGATCCCAATGCACATCTCCACTCCTAGTCAACTTAAAAGTGACTTCACTCATGTTTAAATCACTCCCAATAGGATGCTGGATGCCAATAGGAATATCATGGAAATGATTGATAATAATAGCTGAAAATCTGATTAGTTTTCCTATACAATAAACCTTATGATAATGGAAGCTTCTAGGGTCATCGGTTGAAAGCAATATATTGGCATAGAATTCTTGAATGAGAGACCTAATAGGTAGAGTAAGATTCACTACCATTTTCATCCAGTGGCTTGATTCAACAATCAACTCTCTAAGTTGATACTCATCAAAATCATCTACTTTAATAGGCCTTTCCACGAGAGTCTCTCTCTTTGAAGTACGTGCAGTGCCTTTGCTCATTCTCACGTTTGAGAAATTTGTGATTGCAGTAATAACACGATCTTGAACTTCTCCAAGTATAACATCATCGTCTTTACTTAATGTTAGGTCTACTAGAACTGGTGGATGTTATGGTGAGTTTGGTTCTTTCGATGATGACTGCTTTGGTTCTATCAGTGATGGCTGCTTTGGTTTGTCTTCTTGTGATTATTCCAGGTCTGCATCCTTAAGATTGATTTGCTTTATCTTCCTATTATTTTGCAGGTTCATCTCCTTGAGGTTGATCCGATTTTTCATATGGCGTTTGTTCTTGTTGCTGTTCATGCTGACTTGATTCCTCTTCAGTTAAAGAGTCAAAGATTGAAGCTGAACTTATGTTTTCATGTTCAGATGAGGAGGATTGTGATACTTCCTTACATTTCACCATGGTGATGAAAATTAATTTTGATTTTGGCTGCTGCTATGCTTAGGGTTAAGGAAATAAAAATGAAAGCCAATATACAACAACTGATTGGGTTACTCAAGAAGTCTATAATGTTAAGTGATATATCTAGTTCATGAAATCTCTATCCAATCTGATATTTGAGAATTCCATTCCAAATAAAATTATGTTCCAAAAATAATTTTATTAAAGCAAGAGAAGATCTTCACTTGTACAGATTTTTACCATATTAAATATGTCAATTTCAAAATATTTCTCTTAAATAAAATATCTTTCAAAATCAACAATAAATAAGGCAATTCTGAAACTCAAAATAAATCAAGAGCTTATATCACTTTAACTTCCCGCCATTGAACAAACGCCCCCTAAAATGAGTTTGCTAACTAGGCTTGCTTTTTGACACATAAGTACACAAGAAAATCAAACTAATTCAAACATCAAGCGCTAATTGAAAGTTATACTACACATAACTGAACACAATTAAATTTCACATAACTGAAATATTTGAGCTATGCAAAGTCATTTAAAACCAAGCATATGTCAGAGCTTTTTAAGCAAATAAGAAATTCAATTTCATTTATCATAATTTTATGCTCCAATCCGATTAAATGATCAACATGAGTATGCTTCTTACACACACAAATATTAATCTTAGCATGAACTCAAAAATAGTAGCTTTTACATAAGAAATGAGGTAGCCTTTTTCCATTGAGTGGATGATCTCAACATATTTCTAAGAGACATTGAACTTACTCTCTATGGATGGCTTTCACATATCATAACTAGTAGCCTTCTCTATTTTTGTTTAAATTACTAGCAAATTCAACAAATGTAACAGCTCAATCATGCTCAAATTGAAAAATTGACTAGTGATGTTGCAGATATAAATACCATAACTAAACATAGTTTTATGCACATAACTAACAAATGCCAATGAGCTTTCTCAATTTTTAAAATCTTAATGCATCAAGTGCTTTAGTAAACAAGTCAGGTAGTTGATTCTCTATAGAGATATGTTTAATATGGATTGTTTTAGATTTAACAAGCTCTCTAATAAAATCATGCCTTATATTAATGTGCTTAGTTCTAGAATACTAGACTTGATTTTTTTAGATATTTATGGCACTGGTATTATTACAAAACAAAGTTATAAAGTTTTGATTAATACCATAGTCGCTTAACATTTGTTTCATCCAAAGAAATTGAGTGAAGCAACTCTTAAAAGCTATGTACTCAGCCTCTACTATGGATAATGAAATGATGTTTTGCTTTTTGCTGTGCCAAGAAGCCAAGTTGTTTCCAAGGTAAAAGCAACTACTCGAAGTGCTTTTCCTATCATCAATGTTTCCTACTTAATCTGCATCACTATAGCCTATAAGGCATGCATTTTGTCTTTAGTAAACCAAATTCCAAACTTAGTAGTATCATAAACATACCTGATAATCCTCTTCATTGTTGATAAATATAGTTCCTTTGGATATGACTGAAAACAAGCACATAAGCCAACATTGAAAATGATATTTGGTCTTCTTACAGTCAGGTATAGGAGACTCCTAATCATGCTCCTATAAGGCTTGAATCAACATCATTTCTTGCATTTTCTCTTGTCAATTTGATGTTGGTACCCATAAGGGTGCTAAGAGCCTTAACCTCATCAAATTCAAATTCCTTCACCAAGCTTTTAGCACACTTTGATTGTGAAATAAAAATTCCACTTTCGGGTTGCTTCACTTGTAAACCAAGAAAGAAATTTAATTCTCCTATCATGCTCATCTTAAATTCACTCTGTATTAGGTCAACAAACTCATTAGCTTTGACTTTATTAGCGAAACCAAAGACAATATCATCAACATACACTTGAGCAACAATGAAATAACTAGACACATGTTCAATAAATAAAGTCTTATCATTGCTTCCTCTAGTATAACCTTTTTTTATTAAGAAGTTGCTCAATCTCTCATACCAAGCTCTAGGAGCTTGTTTCAAACCATACAATGTTTTGTGAAACTTGTACACAAAATCCAGATGTCTAGGATCAACAAATCCTTTATGCTATTCAACATAAGCCTTTTCATTAAGATGACCATTCAAGAAAGCTATCTTAACATCCATTTGAAACAAGTTAAAGTATAACAAGTGTGCAATGGCAAGCAATAATCTAATAGATTCAAGTCTAGCAACAACCATTCAAAGGTTTCTTCAAAATCAATGCCTTCAATTTGAGCATAACCTTGTATAATTAACCTAGCCTTATTTCTAATAACTTGCCTATTTTCATCAGTCCTGTTTCTAAAAATCCATTTAGTTCCTACAACATTTGCATCATTCTCTTAAACTAATTCAATTTTTCTTTCATTGCACTAATCCAAACATTTTCTTTCAAAGCTTCATTGATATTCTTAGGTTTTATCAAAGAAACATAACAAAAATGACTTACCATGTTTCTCACATTGCTTCTTGTCTTCATTGAACTTTCTAGAATCCTAATGATTGAATTTGTAGGATGTTCCTTCTACATCAAAGAGGGTGGATCTCTTCTGGCTTTCACATCTCTGATTTGATTTTTGTTCATATCAATTTTGTCTAATGATTTACTCTTGTCTGAGTTGATTGTAGTAGTTGTGTCAATTGTAATTGGCTCTTTTTTACTATTTGTAGAAATTGATTTAGAATTTCCTTCATCTTCTATGAAACTGACGATTTGCTCCTCTTGTGAATAAACAGAATAATCATCAATATCATGAAAGTTCACTTTTGCAGATTTCATTATGGTTTTAGTCTTTGAATTGTAAACTCTAAAAGCTTTGCTATTTGTTGAGTAACCAACAAATAATCTCTCGTTGCTTTTTGCATCAAACTTGCCCAGCTGCTCCCTGTTATTGAGAATAAACCACCTGCAATAAAAAATTTGAAAATAATTGAGGTTAAGCTTCCTTCCCTTTAGAATTTTATAAGGGGTCTACATTGTTCTAGGTCTCAAGAACACTCTATTGGATATATAGCAGGCTATGCTAATGGGCTTTGCCTATAGCCTTTTGCTTTTCAACATAACTCTTGCCATCTCCTGGAGAGTCCTGTTTTTCCTCCCTACTACCCTACTTTGCTCATGTGTCTTTGGAGCTGAAAATTCATGAGCTATACTGAAACTTGCAAAAATCTACATAGCTCACATTTTTAAATTCTTTCCCGTGATCACTTCTGATTCTCATAATTCTCTTAATGTTCCTATTTTGTTCATTCTCAAGCCTAACATACAAATTTCTGAAAACTTGAAATGTATCATATTTTTCATGAATGAAATTGACCCAAGTAAGCCTAGAAAAATCATCATCAACAAGCAAAACAAACCTCTTTCCAGCAATGCTCTCGATTTACATGGGTCCCATAAGGTCCATATGTGGTAAAACTAAAATCTTAGAAGTGCTAAGGTATATGTTTGAGCTGCCTAATCCTCTTATCTATTTACCTAACTGACATAGTCCACCAATTCTATCTGATTTTTCATCAAAAGGAAAAAATATTCTTAATTGCACTTTTTTTAATTAACTTAACTAAATCTCTATAGTTCATATGTCCTAGCTTTTGATGCCATAACTCTAAGTTAGATATCTTAACAAAATGCATTAATGTTTGTCAACAAATAATAATTGTCAAATGATCTAGTGCCCTGTAGAATGTAATTCCCACTTTTATATAAGACCATGCACTTACTTTGAGTAAAATTTATCTCACAATTGATCATCACATATTTGGCTAACATAATCAAATTACCTTTAAGCTCTTCAACAAACAACACAATTTTCAACTCAGGCAAGCCATCAACACACAAGGTTCCCTTACCTAGCACTTTACTTTTAGCTCTATCACCAAAAGTAATTGTACCTTGCATGATCTGATATTCTTCAAGAAATCCTTGTTCCTAGTCATGTGTCTTGAACACCTACTGTCAAAATACCAAGCATCATTAGTTGTGAATTTAAGAGCAGTAAAGCAATATTGCATGAGGTTACTTGTTTTAACCCAAGCTAGTTGTATCTTAGGCAACTGTTTGTACCATTTTGATTTTTATTCAAAAGGCTCAACAAATTAAAATACTTTGGTCTAATGTGACCCTTGACACTGTAGAAATAACAAGTCGGAAAAATTTTAGTTATCTTTTCTAGGCTTGACTTAAATGAACTCATGGGTGAGACAAAGATCCATTTAGCTTTCGAGCTTGTTTTTGTGTCATTTGAGCTAAAATCTGACATGTTAGAAGATACTTTAACAAGAAAAATTTTGGAAGTTGAAGCAATATTACCTTCATCGAATCCTAAACCATTCTTGATTGTGCTTTTTTGCCAAAGGCTTAAAACTTGATCTAGTCGAGCTGAACTAATTTTAAGTTTATCAATGCAGTTCTGAACCTCTACAAGTTCAGATATGAGTTTCTCAATCTCTTTATTTTTTTTTGTTCACTTCTTTTTCCAGTAATGGCATGTAATCTTCAGCATAAGCCTTGTCACAATTTAGTATTTTTCTTTCATTTTTTAGTATATTGATTAGTGACTTCTGTGTCTTCCATGACCCACAAAGATTGTTATATACTTCCTATAATTCATCATGATTGTTCTCATCATTTGACTCATCACTGTATGACTCGATCTGCTCAATTATGTTAGACACAACTGCATTGCCTTTATTAGACATGCTTCTAGTGAATGCTACAAAGTTGCTAGAATGTTCTTCACATCATAATCTATTTTTGAGTTATTGTCACTCCAAGTTGCATATATGCCCTTGTCCTTTTTTTTTTCTTGTAATTTGGACATTCAAATTGGATATGCGTGAATCCTTTGCATTCAAAACATTGCACTGGCCTTTTCTGTCAAGTTTTTTAGAACTTTTCTTGGCTGGTTCTTTGAGAAATCTCTTTGCATCAAAGCTTCTCGCTTTTTAAGTCTTCTTAGGATTTTTCTTCCTGAGATTTTTCTTTATGTAATTGACAAAGTTTTTTTGTCAAATATGCAATCTGCTCATCATTCGAAACTTCACTCTCCCTATTCTCTAAAGCAACAGAAAAAGCAATGCTTTTTTCCTTCCTTTTTGATTTTACCTACATCTCATAAGCTTGAAGAGAACCAATTAGTTCATCAACTCTCATGGTTTTCATGTTATAACCTTCTTCAATGGCTGTAACCTTAGACTGAAATTTATCTGGTAAAGATCCAAGGATCTTTCCGACAATTTTAGCCTCAGAGTACTCATTGCTAAGCATATAAGAAGCATTATTAATTTCACAAAGTTTGGTATGAAGATCACTTATAGACCCATTCTCATGCATAATTAGCCTCAGAGTACTCATTGCTAAGCATATAAGAAGCATTATTAATTTCACAAAGTTTGGTATGAAGATCACTTATAGACCCATTCTCATGCATAACAAGATTTTCAAATTTAGAAGTCAAAGTGAGTAATTTCGAGTCTTTAACATTTTTTTGTACCTTCATGCTTTACCTAATATCCCATGCCTGCTTTGCGATTGTACACTTTGAAATCAACTCAAATTGTTAAATATTGACAGTACTAAAAATGACATTGATTCCTTTAGAGTTCCAAATAGAAAGTCTATATCCAGCTTCAGACCATTCATTTTCTAGTTTTTTAACTTGTTGCATAGCTTCATTGGTTTTTGTTGGTGGTGTCCAGCCATGAACAACACTTGCCTAGACTCTGTTATCAAGGGATTTCATGAAAATCTTCATTTTAACCTTATAATAGGCATAGTTTTCGTCTTCGAGCAATTGTGGTTACGTAACTGAACTTCCATTCCATTGTCATTTCATACCTACAAAAGAAAATTTTGATCTACACTAGCATGTCAGTGTACCTACTCTAATGCCAATTGTTAGTTTTTGCAGTATAGATAGTTAATAGTAACTTAACTGAAAACACTAAAGGAAAATAGAACTGAAGATTTTACGTGATTCGGCTAAAACGTAGCCTACATCCACAGGCAGTACGAGCTGCAATTCATATTGCAATATGTGTTTAAGCTCGATTTATGATTCTTTACAATGATAGACACTAACTCACTAATGACACATCCAAAAAATAGGATTATCTCCCAACTATAGGAGTGCCGAAGTGATAAACCCGGTAAGACCGAGGTCGATCCACGAGGAGGGCGATTTAGTAGTACAAACTATAGAACGAGAGAATAAGACATGAATAATGTAAATAAATGACAAGATAATATTAACAAAAATAAGTAAAGATGGTAGGCGGTACTGCCAACCATTCAAATGTAAAACAAAAATAAAAGGTGGTAAGACCATTCATGGAAATAAATGGTAAAACCTACCGTATCCGCCACTTGACTGGGAAAAATCAGTCCTTTAAAAAAGTATCGATTAAATCAATGGACTCTTCATTTTGATCAAAATTTTTAAAGAATGGTTTTAACCGTTGTCCATCAACTTTAAAAATATTACCATTCTTTGGGTTCTCAATCTCAACAGCTCTATGAGAGAAAACATTTTTAACAATAGAAGGTGCAGTCCAACGAGACCAAAGTTTACTAGGAAACAAATGCAATCTTGAATCATACAAAAGAACTTTTGTGAATGTTCAAAAGATTTTTTAACAATGAATTTATCATGAAAAACCTTCATCTTTTCTTTGTAGATTTTAGAATTTTCATAAGCCTCATTCTTGATTTCTTCAAGTTCACTCAATTGGAGTTTATGTAACTTGCAAGCATTATCCAAATTTGTGTTAAATGGTTTAATGGCCCAATAAGCTTTATGCTTAATTTTCACAGGCATGTGACAAGGTTTTCCAAAAATCAATCTATAAGGAGACATACCCAATGATGTTTTGAAAGCAGTTCGATAAGCTCAAAGTGCATCATTAAGTCTTAAAGACTAATCTTTGCGGTTTAGATTAACCGTTTTTTCTAAAATTTGTTTTATCTCCCTATTATCTAATTCAACTTGTCCACTTGTTTGCAAGTGATAAGGTGTAAAAACTTTATGGGTTATTCCATATTTCTTCATTAGAATTTCAAATGATTTGTTACAAAAATGTGTACCCCTATTACTAATAATGGCACAATGAATTTCAAATCTACACAAGATTTCTCTTTCAAGAATTTGATAACTATTTTGTGATGATAGTTTCGATATGGAATTGCCTTGACCCATTTTGAAACATAATCTATTGTAATAAGAATGTACACAAAACCAATTGATGGTGGAAAAGGTCCCATAAAATTAATACCCCGATAGTCAAAGATTTCAACAACAAGAATGGGATTCAAAGGCATCATGTTTCGTTTTGAAATGGATCCCAATTTTTGACAATTTTCACATGTTGTGCAAAATGTATGTGCATCTTTAAAGAAGGTGTGCCAATAAAATCCACATTACAATATTTTAGTAGCTGTTTTTTTAGATGAAAAGTGCCCTCCACATGCTTCAGAATGACAAAAATTAATGACACTACTTACCTCATTGTTGGGTATGCATTTTCTAATTATTTAGTCTAAACAATATTTGAACAGATATGGATTATCCCAATAAAAATTTTTCACCTTAGTCAAAAACTTCCTTTTGTCTTGAGCATTCCAAAGAGATGGTATTTCTCCTATTGCAAGAAAATTTACAATGTTAACAAACCAAGGTATTGCAGTAATGGAGAATAAAAATTCATCAGAAAAAGAGTCATTGATAGGTGAAGCTTTAATTAATGTCTCTGTCGTTAATCTTGATAGATGATCTGCAATAATATTTTCGACTCTTTTCTTATCCTTTATTGTGATGTTGAATTCTTGGAGCAACAAGATCTACCGTATCAATCTAGGTTTTGCATCCTGTTTAGACCTTAAATATCTCATAACTGCATAGTCAGTGCAAACAATCGTCGGAGAACCAATTAAATGAGATCGAAATTTGTCCAATGCAAATATTACTGCAAGTATTCTTTTTTTGATGTTATGTAATTCATTTGTACATCATTTAAAGTCCTACTTGTGTAGTATATCACATAAGGCTTACCTTCTTTTCTTTATCTTAAGATAGCACCAACGGCATAGTCACTTTCATCATACTTCAATTCAAAAGGCAAGGACCAATCAGGAGATTGCAGAATTGGAGCAATTGTTAAAAGTCCAATTAACTTATCAAAGGTATTTTGACATTCTTTAGTCCATTCAAAAGAAGTATTTTTTTATTAAGAGGTTACAAAGAGGTTTAGATATAGCACTAAAACTTCTTATGAACCTTCTATAAAATCCGGCATGCCCTAAGAATGAAGGACCCCTTCGACTGTTTTTGATGGAGGCAAATGGGAAATTAACTCCCCTTTGGTTTTGTCCACTTCAATTCCCTTGGAAGACACCACATGACCTAAGACAATTCCCGAAGTAACCATATAATGACATTTTTTTCAATTCAAAATAAGACCTTTTTCTTCAAAGCTTTTTAAGATTTTTTCTAAGTTTTCAAGACAATTATCAAAAGAATTTCCAAAGACAGTTAAATCATCCATGAAAACTTCTAAACAATGCTAAACCATATCACTAAAAATGCTAACATGCATCTTTGAAAAGTAGCTGGAGCATTACAAAGTCCAAAAGGCATCCTTCTAAATGCAAAAGTGTCAAAGGGGCACGTGAATATGGTCTTTTTTTAGTCTTCAAGTACAATTGGAATTTGATAATATCCTGAGTATCCATCGAGAAAATAGTAGTAGGATTGCCCTGCTACTCTTTCTAAAATTGGGTCAAGGAATGGTAAGGGAAAATGGTATTTTCTAGTGACAACATCTAATTTTCTATAATTCAATGCACATGCTCCAACTAGATGAGACTCAAGTTGGTATTGATTCACCATTTTCATTTTTTACCACTGTAATGTCTGATTTCTTAGGTACTACTTATGTAGGACTTACCCCCTTACTATCAGAAATAGGATAGATAATTCCTGCATCAAGTAGTTTAAGAACTTCAACCCTAATGACCTCTTTCGTGTGGGGATTTAATCTTCACTAAGGTTGTTGGGATGTTTTGGCATTTTCTTTTAAATGTATTCCACATATACAAATTAAAGGGTAAATGCTTTTTATGTCTTTTAAAGTCCACCTGATTGTATTTTTATGCCTTTTAAGCACTTCTATCAACTTACCTTGTTGCTCGCTTGTGAGAGATGAAGAAATTATCATCAGATATGTCTGATTCTCCCCAAGATATGCGTATTAAGGTAAGGGCTTCAGTTATAACTTGGAAGATTCCTCTTCCTTGCTTTTATTCATTTGTCCTAAATTCTTCAAATCGTGGTTTTGAGACTTTTTCCATCACCTGTGCACAGTCTAGTAAAGAACATATATCAAAAAGATCAGGCTGTAGTTCCATACTTGATTCTAATGAATTGACTAAATAGGTTTCCAAATGGTCAGAAGAACTCCCTTTTTGGATGTGGTCTTCCACAACAGTTTCAATTATATTAGCCTTCTTAATTTCATCATCTTCTTCATGTGGTTGTTTGCACATAGTAAAAACGTTAAGTTCTAATGTCATGTTCCCGAATGATAGCTTCATGACTCTATTCCTACAATTAATCAAAGCATTAGAAGTAGCTAAAAATAGATGTCCTAAAATGATAGGAATTGAATTATATTCTTCCATTGGTTGTATATCCAAGACGATAAAATCTACTAGGTAAATGAATTTATCGACTTAAACTAGCACATCTTCTACTACTCCTCTTAGCACTTTAATTGATCTATCAGCAAGCAAAAGAGTCACAGAAGTCGGTTTTAACTCACCTAGATTAAGTTGTTGAAAAATCGAATATGGAAGCAAATTCACGCTAGCACCAAGATCAAGTAAAGCTTGTTCAATTTTGTGATCTCTAATAATATATGAAATTGTAGGACATCCTGGATCCTTATATTTCGCTGTATTATTGTTTTGAAGAATAGCACCTAGAAAGTGTTGACCCAGGTATGGCAACCCAAGAGGGGGGGTGAATTGGGTTTTTATTTATCAAAACGGATTTAGAAAACTTTTTTTTGAAAATCAAAATTATTTAACTCTTTCTTTAAGAATAAAGGTGAAAAAGATGAAAATAGAATGCAATCAAGAGAATAGAAATGAAGAACAATCACAAGTGCAAGTTAATGTAAAGAGATAGGGATAGAGAGAGTGCAAACTCAATTTACGTGGTTCGGCAAACCTTGCCTACGTCCACGGGCTCCTAGCTCCACGAGCTAAGCTTTCCACTAAGTTGTAGAAATCTTTACAACTTACTTGATGAGCAACATCACCAAGACTTTTTCTTCCAACTCTTGATAACACCACACCAAGAGTTCTTCTTGATGAACAACCTCACCAAGGCAACTTCCTTCAACTTTTGATAACACCACACCAAGAGTTCTTCTTGATGAACAACCTCACCAAGGCAACTTCCTTCAACTCTTGATAACACCACACCAAGAGTTCTTCTTGATGAACAACCTCACCAAGGCAACTTCCTTTAACTCTTGATAACACCACACCAAGAGTTCTTCTTGATGAACAACCTCACCAAGGAAAGAGTTCTCTCAAGGATAACTCTTTACAAGAATATCTAACTCTCACCAAAATACAAGAACAAAGTAAATTTTTACAACAAAAGTACAACTCTCTTCAAAGAGTAGATAAAGAAGATAAAAGCTCTATAAACTTGATATTTCTCTTGGCTTTTTTTGCTTGATAAAATGCTTCTCTTGCACTTGTTGAATGCATGGGAGAATGGCTCCTTTTATAGGCAAATGAGATGAACTTAATCAAGTGAAGACACCATCTCCAAATTTTCTGCCCACCATAAAAACCGTAATCTTGTCTACCATTTTTGTCAATGTTTCGTTTGAAATTTGAAAATCTGTAAAACATAAAAGATCTGGAAATTTGAATAATCTTTCCAACGCATCAAGAACCAAGTCATTTGGATATCTGTAACTCAAGATATGGCCAAAACACCATTCGGTGCTCAAGTGACTTGATTTTTCTTTCATGTGTCTGTCCACTGACTTGAATGATAATTCTGTCAGCCTTCCATTTGAAATTTGAATTTCTTCAAAACATAAAAGATCTTCATATTTTAATAAGCTTTTCAAAACATTAAGAATCAAAACATTTGGATATCTCTATCTTAATATATGGACAAAACATTATTCGGTGCTCATATGAGTTGATTTTTCTTCTCTGTGTCAGTCCACCGAATTGCATGTCAATTATGTCAGCCTTCCATTTGAAATTTGAATTCCTTCAAAACATATGAAATGTTCTTTATTAAGTAATATTTCTAATGCCGCAAGAATCAAGTCATTTTGATTTTTCTAGCTCAAGATATGTCCAAAGGAGTATTCGGTGCTCATGTCAGCTGCTTCCATTTGTCTTTCAACTTGCATGATGATTTGGACAACCTTGCACTTGAACTTTGAATTTCATTAAAACATATGAAATGTTATAAATTGAGTAAGCTTTCCAAAGGCTCAAGAATCATGTTATTTGGATATTTGTAGAGATATATATGACCAATTGATTGAACATTACTCATGTGTCAAATTCCTTGAGTCAATCCTTGTTCTTAAGCTTTGGTGCCTTTAACATGTAGTCTTCTCCTTAGCTTCAACACTTCATTTTAATAAGCATCTTCTTGATTTTACAATTATTTCAATGATATTACTCTTGGACATAAATAAACATGTTAGTAAATCACAATGAATCAATGTGTATTGTTATCATCAAAATTATCATGTAGCCTTAGGGCTAACAATCTCCCCCTTTTTGATGATAACAAACTATTGATTGCTTTAAAATAATATCTAAAATCAAGAATGAAAATAAAAATAAGAATAAACAAAAAGAGAGCAAATAGCAATTGTTATAAATACAAGCAATCCAACCATTTCTCCCCCTTTTGTTATCATCAAAAAGATGTAATCAAATTAATTACTCCCCTAAATATATTCTCCCCCTTAACATATGCTACCATTCAAAAATTATCAAAGAAAAATTAAGATATATCCAACATGCCTAATTCTCTTCTAATTATGCAAAATCTATCTTGACTAAGGGGTTTAGTAAATACATCGGCTAATTGTTTTTCGGTGGGAACAAATTCTAAAGAAATATTACCTTTTTGCACATGATCTCTAATAAAATGATGTCTAATCTCTATATGCTTAGTCCTAGAGTGTTGTATTGGATTTTTGAAATGTTTATGGCACTTGTATTGTCACATTTGATGGGAATATGATCAAATACCACACCATAATTTTTTAAAATTTGTTTCATCCAAAGAGCTTGTGCACAACAACTTCCTACGGCAATATACTCGGCTTCCGCGGTTGATAATGCAACAGAATTTTGTTTTCTACTAAACCATGATACTAATGCATGTCCTAGCAAATGGCAAGAGCCACTAGTGCTCTTTCTATCAAGAAGACTTCCAGCAAGGTCCCCGCAATACGGAAAT
Source organism: Boswellia sacra (assembly GCA_013180625.2). NCBI lineage: Eukaryota > Viridiplantae > Streptophyta > Magnoliopsida > Sapindales > Burseraceae > Boswellia > Boswellia sacra. The sequence continues at coordinate 98,423 of SNVD02011511.1, forward strand.
AGACTAATTGAGAGTTCAAAGGTTATCAGCACTTAGTATAGACCAAAGGACCCTCAGATTTGTATTGTACCAATAGAGCTAGTCTAATGATCCGCCTCTTTACAGCCTTAAGGTGAGATTCCTTTGGACAAGATTGAAATCTAGCACACATACACACACTAAACATAATATCGTGTCTACTAGCAGTTAAATACAAAAGAGAGCCAATCATACCTCGATATTTTGTTACCTCAACATCTTTTCCTTTCTCATCTTTGTCAAGCTTGGTTAATGTACCCATAGGTGTGTTATATGTCCTTGAATTATCCATGCCAAACTTCGTGAGAAGATCTCTTGTGTATTTAGCTTGATTAATGAAGATCCCATCCATTGATTGCTTGATTTGAAGTCCAAGGAAGAAATTTAATTCTCCCATTAAGCTCATTTCAAATTCTTGTTGCATACACTTGGAAAATTCTTCACACATAGAAATATTAGTAGCACCAAATATAATATCATCACCATAGATTTGAACAATTAATAAATCATCATTTTTTGTTTTAACAAAAAGAGTAGTATCAACTTTTTTTCATTTCGAAACCATTATCAATGAGAAATTTGCTCAATCTATCATACCATGCTCTTGGTGCTTGTTTCAAGCCATAAAGTGCCTTTTTGAGTTTGAAAACATGGTTTGGAAATCATGATTTTGAAAACCAAGAGGTTGCTCTACATATATACTTCTCCTAATGTAACCTTTAAAAATTCATTTTGACATCGCATATTTTGGTACTATGTAAAATTATTATTGACATCAAATGTCCACAACATTCTCAAGGTGTGGAAATTGCGAACTCTAGCACACACGATGCAAACTTTCCTCATAATCAATACCTTCTTCTTGATTGTATCCTTGAGCAACAAGTCTAGCTTTGTTTCTAATAATTGTGCCATTTTCATCTACTTTATTTCTAAAAATCCATTTAGTGCCTATAATAGAATGATTTTTGGGTCTAGGGACTAATTCCCAACTTGATTTCTTTCAAATTGGTTCAATTCTTCTTGCATAGCCAAAATCCAACTTTCGTTATTTTCGGCTTCTTTAAAAGTTTTTGGTTCAAATTGAGAGACAAATGCAAAATGATTACAAAAGTTTCTAAAAGAATATCTAGTTCTCATACCTTATGATGGTTCACCAATAATAAGATCTTTAGGGTGAGCTTTTGCATACCTCAATTCCTTTGGTAATTCTTGGGAAGAATCATTTACTTCCTCAAGCTTTTCTTGCTGAAGTTGTAAATCATCTTGACTCTTTTCATCAAGCCTTGATTCCTTGATTTGCCTTTCTACTTCAACACTATCATCATCTAAATTCTTTGAAGAAATCACATTAGTTTCATCAAATTCAACATGCATAGATTCTTCAATAGTAAGAGTCTTTTTATTAAAAACTCTATATGCTTTACTATGGTTGGAGTAGCCCACAAAAATTCCAACATCGGCTTTTGCATTAAATTTTCCAAGGTTATCCTTAGTGTTTAAAATAAAACATTTACATCCAAAAACTTTAAAAAATCCAATGTTGGGTTTTCTTCCTTTCCAAAGTTCATAAGGAGTTTTCTTTATTAAAGCTCTAACATGGATTCTATTGATTATAAAGCATGCGGTATTAACGGCTTCGGCCCAAAAATATTTTGGCAAATTATTTTCAAGCAACATGGTCCTAGCCCATTCTTGATAGTCCCTATTTTTTCCTCTCAACACACCATTTTGTTTGTGGAGTTCTAGGTGCGGAAAAATTATGTTCAAAACCATTTTCATCACAAAGATTTTCAAACTCACGTTGTAACTAACTTGACACACCTGATCACTGTCTAATGATACAATTAGAATGCCCTTTTGATTTTGGAACTCTTGTAAATTTGAAAAAGCTTGTATGGCCTCAATTTTAGTTTTCAAGAATAATACCCAAGTGAATCTTGAATAATCATCCATAATAACAAAAACATAATACTTTCCACCAAAGCTTTGAGTTCTTGATGGTCCAAATAAATCCAAATGAAGTAATTGTAGAGGTTTATTTGTTGAAATAAATTTCTTTTGTTTAAAAAAAAGTTCTCACTTGTTTTCCAAATTGACAAGCATCACAAATCTTATCCTTTTCAATTTTATTTTTGGAAGACCATCAACTAAATCATTTTTAGAAATTTTTGAAATTGTGTCCATGCTAACATGACCTAACCTTCTATGCCATAACCAAGCATCATGATTAACAATGAAACAATTTTCGACATGATCATTAACATCAATATCAATTGTATAAATATTACCACATCTATTACCAACAAATAATGTCTTATTGTTACTAACATCCTTAATCACACATCTATTAGGCACAAAAGTAATAAAATATCCCTTATCACACAATTGACTAATACTAATCAAATCATGTTTTAAACCATGAACAAGCAAACCATCTTTAATAATAGGTGAAGAAGGGTTACCAATATCACCATGTCCGATTACCCTTCCTTTGGAATTATCACCGAAGGTCACATATCCTCCTTTCTTCATGATTAATCTTGAGAACTTGGAGGCCTCTCCGGTCATATGCCTGAGCATCCACTATCTATACAGACTTTGTTTGCACTCCTTTGTCTCTACATCAACATTCAGGAGTAACTTTTTGGTACCCAAAAGTTCTTGGGTCCTTGGGGGTTAGTTATGGTACTTTTTGGAACCCATATTTGTTTCAAATTAGGATTTCTTTTAATGGAGCAAGAATGCATATTGTGTCCTTTTCTTCCACAATAAGTACATGAATGATTAGGATTATTCCTAAAAGATGTATGAACAAAATAGTTTTTAAAACACTTTTGATTTTTATGAGTTTTATATCCTAACCCTCTTTTATCAAAAACACATCTTTGGTTTCGTAACATAGAATTGAAATTTTTTGTGCTTTTTGTAAAACTATCAACAATATTTCTTAAATCATTATTTCCCTTTTTCAAAATAGCATTTTCTTTCTCCAATTTATCAAAATCCTTTTGTTTTAAAATGTCATTTTCAGTTTTTAATAAATGTATTTGACTTTCCAAACTTTCAAAATCTGTTTGCTTTAAAATTTCATTTTCATTTTCTAAAGCTTCATTTATTTCTACCACCTCTTCTAATTGAGATAACATGATTTTTGACTTCTTTTTGAAAGCATTAATTTTTGAATTTTGCTTATCAACTTACACATGTAAATTTTGGAATGTTTCAAGTAATTCATCGTATGAAAGTTTAGGATCATAGTTTCGAATACTTACCTCATTGTCTCTTGAAGCCATGAAACACATGTTTGCCATTTCGCAATCTTCTTCTTCGGTGGAACTATCCTCAATATCATCCCAAATTGTGGCTTTCATTGCTTTGGATTTCTTGCCTTGATTCTTGAAATCTTATTCATTCTCCTTCAAGATGATTTCATGAGTTATGAGAGAACCCATAAGTTCTTCTAATGGTAGTTTGGTGAGGTCCTTTGCTTCTTGAATTGTCGTCACCTTTGGTTCCCAAGATTTTGGTAGACACATAAGAATCTTTCTCACCATTTCAACATTAGAATAAGATTTACCAAGAGATTTCAAACTATTAATAATATCCGTAAATCTAATAAACATTTCAGAAATTGATTCATCCGATTTCATCTTAAAAAGCTCATAACTATGAACTAGCATACTAATTTTGGGTTCTTTAACTTGACTAGTTCCTTCATGAGTTACTTCAAGTGTGTGCCATATTTCTTGTGCCGTAGAACAAGTAGTTATTCTATTAAACTCATTTCTATCTAGAGCACAATACAACACATTCATAGCTTTAGCATTCAAACTCAGATTCTTTTTATCATCTTCACTAAACTCTTTAGGTTCTTTAAGGCATGGGCCATTCCCTTATGTTTCAATTTTGTAAAAAAAAAAATGAAGCAAAAGGTCGGGGCGCTTGCAAACATTATAGACCAGCAAATCATAATCAAAAGATTTCAAGAAAATACTCATTCTAATTTTCCAATAAGAGTAATCACTTCCATTAAAAAATGGATGTCTAGGGATAGAAAGTCCCTCAACATATGAAGTTGAATTAAAAATTGTCATAGCTCAAAAATCGATTAAGATTTTAAAAAAAATGAGCAACCTTGCTCTGATACCACTTGTTGACCCAGGTATGGCAACCCAAGATGGGGGTGAATTGGGTTTTTATTTATCAAAACGGATTTGTAAAACTTTTCTTTGAAGATCAAAATTATATAACTCTTTCTTTTAAGATACAGGTGAGAAGTATAATTAGAATGCAATCATGAGAATAGAAATGGATAGTGTAACAATCAGACAAGGGGCAAGTTAAATGTAAAGAGATGAGGGATATGGAAGAGTGGCAACTCAATTTACGTGGTTCGGCAAACCTTGCCTACGTCCACGGGCTCCTAGCTCCACGAGCTAAGCTTTCAACTAAGTTGTAGAAATCATTACAACTTGCTTGATGAACAACCTCACCAAGACTTTATCTTCCAACTCTTGATAACACCACACCAAGAGTTCTTCTTGATGAACAACCTCACCAAGGCAACTTCCTTCAACCCTTGATAACACCACACCAAGAGTGCTTCTTGATGAACAACCTCACCAAGGCAACTTCCTTTCAACTCTTGATAACTCACCGTACACCAAGGAGTTCTTCTGATGAACATCACATCACCAGGGCTTCTTTAACTCTTGATAACACGGAGCAATCATGGAGATTTCTCTGGCAGATAACTATTATCCTTTATCAAGGAATATCTCAGTCTCTCGCATACAATACAGAACAAGGATATATTTTTAGCAATAAAGAAGTAGAACGAAATATAAAATTCAAATGAGTATGATAGAGATATATAAAAGTTCTCTCAACATAACTATGATATTTCTCTTGTTTTTTGCTTGATGAGATGCTTCTCTTGCTCTTGTCTTGCTGAATGCATTGGTGCATGAGGCTAGTAGGGTCTCCTTTTATAGGCAAATGGGATGAACTTAATCAAATGAAGACACCAACTCCAAATTTTCTGCCCACCATAAAAACCGTAATCTTGTCTTCCATTTTTATCAATGTTCTGTTTGAAATTTGAAAATCTGCAAAACATAAAAGATTTTCACATTTGAATAAGCTTTCGAACGCATCAAGAATTAAGTCATTTGGATATATGTAGCTCAAGATATGGCCAAAACACCATTCGGTGCTCATGTGACTTGATTTTTCTTTCTTGTGTCAGTCCACCAAATTGAATGATAATTCTGTCAGCCTTCCGTTTGAAATTTGAATTTCTTCAAAACATGAAAGATCTGCATATTTGAATAATATTTCCAAAACATTAAGAATCAAAGCATTTGGATATATCTATCTTAAGATATGGCCAAAACACCATTCGGTGCTCATGTGAGTTGAATTTTCTTCTCTGTGTCAGTCCACCGAATTGCATGTCAATTATGTCGGCCTTCTGTTTGAAATTTGAATTTTTTCAAAACATATGAAATGTTCCTCATTAAGTCATCTTTCCAATGCCGCAAGAATCAAGTCATTTTGATTTTTCTAGCTAAAGATATGTCCAAAAGAGTATTCGATGCTCATGTCAGCTGCTTCCATTTGTCTTTCAACTTGCATGATGATTTGGACAACCTTGCACTTGAAATTTGAATTTCATTAAAACATATGAAATGTTATAAATTGAGTAAGCTTTTCAAAGGCTCAAGAGTCACGTCATTTGGATATTTGTAGAGATATATATGACCAATTAATTAAACATTGCTCATGTGTCACATTCCTTGAGTCAATCCTTGTTCTTAAACTTTGGTGCCTTTAACATGTAGTCTTCTCCTTAGCTTCAACACTTCATTTTAATAAGCCTCTTCTTGATTTTAAAACTATTTCAATGATCTTACTCTTGCACATAAATAAACATGTTAGTAAATCTCAATTAATCAATGTGTATTGTTATCATCAAAATTATCATGTAGCCTTACGGCTAACAAATCGAACTTTAAAAAACTTGATAGGTATGATCTTTTATCGTCTAAATTTATTAATTTTGAAGATAAGAAAGACATGCATATTATAAATCCCTATTCCAAAGTACTTATAAGTTATACATGAGTTCTACCACCAAGCTAAAGAGATAATTTATTTCTAATGAACAAAAAAATTATTTAACTATTTGAATGAAATAATGGCTCATTCACCAAAGCAACCCATCATAATTAAACTCAATTCAAATAACACCTTAAATTGCAACCAAACTCAATCCTAATGACACAATCCCAACCATAATCCAAGCAATCTAATTTCTTTCTTTCTTTCTTTTTTTTAACAAAATCAAATAGAAAATAGAAGCCTAATAAAAAATAAAATAAAATCTATATCAAAATAAAAAATGAAAAAATAAAATTATATCAAAATAAAAAATAAAATCTATATCAAGATAAAAAAAATATAAATCTAAATCATATATTTTTTTTATTTTGATTAGTTTCTATTTTCAATTTGATTTAAAAAGAAAAAAGAAATCAGACTATTCCATTTAAGTAGGTTAAATAAACTTTTTGTTTATTAAAAATTAAATTATATCTTGTACTTATAGATATCAGGTTTAAATCTTAATACTTATTTCTAAAATTTTAAAAGATAAAATGGTAAATATAACATTTCACTTAACTCTAAATATTACATTTCACACTTGCTAGTTTCTAAAGTTTTAAAAGATAAGAGTAAATATAACATTTCACTTGAGAGATACGTGAAATTAGGACAAAACTCATATTATAATATTCTTAATTTATTTTAAGAAAAAATAATTAATTGCTGAGATTTCGTGCGTATTTTTTAAAAAGTTGAACTTTTTGAAAAGTTAAGAGTTTCCTCAAACATTGAAAGATTCGTTGACAAATATACAAATTTTCTTTATATCATAGCAAGTAGTTGTTCAAGGTTGATATTACTTGGATGACCTGTCTCAAGGAAACATTCGATAAAACATTACTATTTCTAATACATACATGAATCTTAACTAAAATTAGCATTTACAAGTAATTCAAAAATAAAAAATTTCTTAAATTAATAATTATTAATTTATCAACAAATTAAAAAATTATTTATTTATTGATAAATAAACACCCTCTATCAAATAATATTTTCACAGTTTCAATATTATTACTTTATCGATTGTATTTAATTATTCTAATCTACTTCAAACTGAGATAAGAAAACGTACAAACGCAATAATTTACAACAACAAAAACGGTGAAAATAAAACATAAGATGATAGGCAGAATATTAATCAGGGAGGCTTAGGGCAGAAAGTGGGAGTCAAATTCATATTAACATGTAAAATATGATATTAATACGAAACTGGAACTGTTCTTACCTTTTTGTCCAATAGATTACACTTGCAAAGACATGATAGGAGACAGGGAACCTCAAGAAGATAAAAAGGGCAAAAAAGAGGACTAAGTACCTAAATGAAGTACAAGTGCACGATGTCACAACAAATTCGAGAATCTGAAGAAAAGGCCAAAAAAGCAGCTATTTCCAAATATTCTGTACAAGCTACAAAGATATACGCCCCAACACTCACCGAGCGGAAGCCAATAATTGAGCCAAACCATGTTAGTCATATTATGCCTTCCAACCATATCCCATTGTATCGTCAAGGTCATTGTTAAAAAACCCATTTTCTGGGAACTCATGGGCTATATCTTGAACTATATCATCCTGCAAATGCAGATTCTGTGGCAATTCTTGCTGTGCTCTCTGATTGTTGAATCCATTATTTCCACCAGCTGCTGAAGACTCACTGTTTGAAGCACCTTTAAAACTGTTGCTCCGGCTCGGTGTAGGCCCTGCAACACCTCCTGACAAATTGGAGGTGGCTGCAGTTGCTGCCGCTGGAGAGTTGCCTCCGAAACCTAATCCATTCCTTGCCATCATCCCATTTGCCTGCCCAGAAAGAGACTGCTGCTGCTGCACTCCTCCCCCACTGTTGTTAGACATCTCATGCAGCAGTTGCTGGATCATCTGATGCTGTAAGGCTGGGCTCCCTTGAGAGGGCTGCGAATGGTTCTGTTGAAGCATGTTATTTGAACTCAATGAACGTTGCTGCAGCTGCGGTGGTTGTTGTGGAGGTAGATGCGGACTAGAGAAGCCACTAGCAGGCATGTTCTGCAAGGATCCCGGCATGTAAGCAGTGGACCCTTGAAAGGTTGACGACGGACTCTGGTTAGAATTATTAAATGAAGAAGATGCCTCCTGTTGAAGTGAGTTAGGGTTTGAATTCACTGAGTTCTGCCTCATGAGCAGATTCTGGTAGTTAGTAAGTGCCAGAGCAGCCTGAGCTGAACCGCTTAAAGCTCCTCGACCAACCATGTGATGATTATTACTCATATTGTTGTTTATTCCAGGATGCAATGCCATCAGCTTATTGAGAGTGTTTCGGTCAGTTGGCAAACCCTGTGCACTTGCTAGCTGCTCCACGTCCTGTATCTTTTGCATCTGGAGCTTGGCCACTGTGGCATGTCTTGGATAATTTTTCAAGCCCTCTGCAATAGTGATCCAAGAAAACATATAAAAATGACAAACAGTTAGTTATTTTCTCTAGTCACATAAATAGACAGAAAAACGATTGCTACTAATTAGCACAATTTACTTCAGGAACTAAAAAATTTAACAAGAAAATTTTCCAGAACAAGAATTATACATCACCAAATAGAGGAAAACAAAATTTTCCAGTGGGTTGTTAAATCCAAACTCAGAATTTTTGCCAAAAATTATGAATGGAACGTAGGATACGCAACATAAGTTTGTTTAACATTTTAAAGACTCCTTCCAGAACAAGCAAACCATAACCACCACCCATTTTCATGGAGATGAGATGAAAGAGAGAGTAGAAAAAGAGCAGCTAAAGGCCAAATCGCACGAGGTTGCTACAAATTATTGTCAATTGAAGATGACATTTTCTTCATATCATAGAAAAATACTAAATTCTATCACCGATGGTTTAAAATGTTGTGCACAGATAACTATTCTGTTTTCTCATTTTCCTTTTGGCAGGTATATGAATAACATCGCAAGCTATAGCCCGGGCAGCTGTTAAATTCTGATTATAACCAGAAGACCACAGAATGATAAATATCCGAAAAGGTCAATATAGATTTACAAAATAAGATATAATAATAAGCAAAAACAAACTTACCAATTGGTCCAACTTTGTGCTCCCGACAGAAATCTATCAGATCTTTCATGCTGTTGACAACCTCAGAGATCTGTCATAATCGATGTCAGAAACTATAGGAAAGCTCAGAAATAATAAGAACAAACATACACAACCACTTCTCAATAAAAACTAAAACTACAAATCAACAAAAGTTATACCTGCAAACACCTTACATATCGTTTGGAAAAACCCAAGTCATTCAGCGACTGAAGCTCCAAGCTCTTCACAAGCTGACGCCCGGCAGTCAGGACCCTGAAAACAAAGCATGCATCAGAGAAATTTGACTGTGAGGTGCTGTGTCCAGTCCTGAACAATCCAACACTAACGCATGGTCCAGATGTATGTAATAATCAGGCCAGGCTCAAACACGGCAGTAAAATGCAGTACTAAGAAGCAAATAATAACTAAATGCGACTCCTATTTACCACACAATCAACTCACGGCACACCCTTGATACTAAAAGCTTGCTCAAAATCTAAGGCATTAAAATTCGTAAAGGCCCTTCTAGATTACTTTACAGCATGACGCACCTCTTTCTACCGGCTACATCCCCAACGTGGGAAAACAGATTGTTACAATCATAGTGTAACTTATCACATTATAATAAAGCAGAAGCTTATCAAACTCTTCCAGATTCTTGTTAATTTCATTACATATCAGGGGGAATAGGAAAAGTTATGCTTTCCATATGGTCAGCTAATGTTGATTACTCTTTAAGATTTTTGTCGTAAATCTGGATAATAAATACATGATGTCTGGCGTTATACTCATCACCTCAAGCAACTCATATCTACATACTCAGAAGAGCTACAAAAGCAGAATCTTTAACCCAACAAAAAGGAATATATAGCATCTAATCAATAAAAATGATGTCATTTTAGCACTCGATTAACCCACATATTGCTGTTTGTTTGCAAATCCTGCTGCGAGACTGCATCAGATCCACCTTCAGAAATTGTGCTCTGGCATTTCTGCGCAACCTGAAGCAACTGGTTAACCTGCAAAAAAAAAAAAAAAAAAAAAAATTACAGTAATGTTTATAAATAAATGCCCTACCTTTTATAATCTACGAAAACAATATATATTTATACATATCTTAAAACAAAAAATTCATACACCTCTTCAGCAGACAAAGAATTGACTTTATAACCAAAAGAATCAAATAAAAATTAAGACATTGCACTAGTTCATAAAAATAACTCAGGAAAAAGGCACATATACAGGGACTTTGCGAGAAACAAAATTAGTTTTTGACGAGGCAACAAATTAAGAATTAATAAACTAAGAATCCCATTCTTCCAAGAGCATTAACATTTCAGTTCAACAAATATAATCAGCCACCCCTACCCAACCTCTTTCCCAGCTGACTTTCAGTTCTAAGACCACTGTCAAATGCAGAAACTGGCTTCTACTAGGTTTTCTTTCGTAAAAACAATACTATCAATGTTAATCTTTCAAACATGAGGGCTTCCTTTCCATAACCTTAATGAGATGGAAAGATGAAAAACCAAGCTACTTACATAATAGTCAAGGTAAAAAAAGATTGAAGTATTAAATAACTATATTCTTTTGTAGCTTTCATAAGGTCGAATAGAAACTTGCTTAGGATTTTCGTAACAACCAACTAGCTCTATCATGTCAGCCATCAGATTCCAATATGAGAA